>VNJU01004565.1:0-34733 GCA_008042675.1 Drosophila seguyi
AAAAAATATTCAGTGAAAAATGTCTGTCCGAATTTTTATTCCGCCGCATTAGCAACTGCAACAACTGCGAGGCGGCAAGCGTTAATCACATTTATTTATATCTATTTATGGCCGCTGATCACTGATCTCAGTGCCGGGCCCTCCGAAAGGAGCCGCACAAAAAGTGAATGGCTTTTATGCTGCGCCATACATCAGCGGGACCATCGTGCCATCCCATACAATTATGACTTTACACTTTGTGCCACCTTTTGGGGGGTTTACGATCGGGCGGTCAGCGTTTTATGGCCCATCGTTTAGCCCCGACTAATGGATGTTAGGTATGAAAAAGTGTTGACACTTTACCTGCGGTTAAGCCAAAATATCAATAAATGGTCGTAAAACGTAAGCCGCCAAGAAGTTGCCAAAAAGCGATCTGGGGCGGGGCGTTTCCGTCTCTTTTTTCTATCTCAAAGGAATCTTAGAGCGTTAATGCCGTGCGAAGAGGGTCCACAAAAGGAACTTAGCCATTGTCAGGGGCTTAGGCATTAGCTGAGACTTGTTCTCGGCTTGTCGGCCGGAGATCTGCATACGTTAACCATCCGATCATATTGAGTGGCTTTTGGGGAGAAATCGTGAATGAAATCGGACGAACAGAAGTCATCAATGAACAACTGCTTAAAGATTTCATCAGAATTTGATTGGCTTTGTTATCACTCTTACTATCTTGGATTCTAACAACGATTCATTCACTAAGTCCAAGCGATTTCTCTTTATTTTGGGCTTCCAACAAGAGAGGGTCTTGGTACATAAAATTCCCAAACAAATTTATTTTTACATTTTTATGAGGCTGAGTTCCTAGTTTGGTAATTTCATAGTTCATAAATAATCCAAGTACTAACTTGCCACACTTAACCACACAGATATGTGTTTGTTAGTATCCCTCCTAAGGCACCTTGCCAACTAAAAAGCGCTCTTTTCAAAGACAGGGACCCACCCATTGGGAAACCCATGAGGAAAATGGCAGGGTATAAAAAAACTCAACCATTTTGGCAATTTGGAGCAGAGCAAGCTGCAAGCAATGTTGAAATACTTAACAAAATCCACAAGTAACGACAACAATAAAAAATAAACGAACGTTTTTATAGCTTTTCAATTGATTTTAAAGTTTTTGGCGTGCAGAGCAATAAATAAAACTGCGTACGGCGCATTATACAATAATAAATCTCCGCGACCAAGTCTTATGCTGCCCGTGTGTGTCGGATAAGTGCACTGGTGTGCGAGTGTGAGTGTGTGTGTGTGTATTCGCAGGTATTCACAAAAAGTGGGCGTGCTGCGTGTTTCGTTGTTGGCAGCGCACTTTGCGCATTAAAATGCCGCGCATGCGTGCCAAAGTGTTGCAACGTCAGACATCGTTTCCCCTTTCAGCAGGATGCTGGATTGGCTTACCTGCCGATTCGGATTCAGATCGAGATCATGTTGAGCAATATAACCGTGGAGCGAACACCCGACCCCCGGGATCGAGGGCTTCTCCGCCGCGACGACCGATTGTAATTAATGCTACACTTTTATTCATAATAAATTCACTTTAAATGCATGTTTTCTCGCACATTAAAAGCGCATAAATTAAAAATCAACACCCAAATGCGTCAACAGGCGTCTCGCCAGCTGCGTGTGGCGGAGTTGCAGGGGGTTCGCGGTGGCCTTAGGAGAGATCCGGGGAGCCAGGGGACCTCAGACGGACGTGGCCGTGGCCATGGCTGCCTCATCACTCATACGCAATGAAGACATTTATATGGCAAAAGCCATTTAGCGCCACCACCGTTGTCGTTGTCGCAGTTGCAGTCGAAGTTGCTTCTTTTGGGCGCCAGAAGAGGCAGTTGGCTAAGACAGTGGGGTGGCGAAAGGGGTTTGTTTTTATTTGTTTATATTTATGGTAGTTAAAGATCAAGATCTTTTTTTCTGTGAGTGTGTGTGTTGCAATCAAATGATCCACTGTCCGTTTCCATGACACTCCCTCTTTGGCACGCCTCTGGCTGATAGGAGGGGTCTGCTCACGCACTTGCCAGCTAGCCAGCCAACAAGTCATCCAGCCAGTACGATGCTGGAGCTTATCTGGGGGACTTGGCTTTTCTAGCCGCCGCAACACGAAGCACAAGACAACGCACGCAATGGGCGTCGCAGGCACCTGTTGCTGCAGCAGCGATTGCTCTTGTCGCCGGATGAAATCAGAGCAAGGCAAGGCACACACACACTCGCCCGAGGAGTGTATGCTAGACTGTGGCACTCTCGAATTGGAGTAGAGTCAGCACAAGACGAAAAATTTAGGCTAAGGTTGAATATAAACAATATATTAATAATTTCGCTAAAGGAAACTAACAAGAATAAAGTCAATTAGTAACAACTATATACATTTATAATGATATATTTTTCATGTGTTGTTCCAATGCCAGAAAATAACTATATTCTTGATATTTTTCGCCAAGTGTGTGGCTGCCTCTGAGTCCGATGACAGCGACTTGTGCGTTGGCTTGGCCGCGGAACATGTTAATTCGAGCGTTGCATAAAAAGAGAGAAAACGGAGCAATGTACATACATGTGCCGTATGGACCGTTGGCTGGAAGCTGCTCCTTATTTTATGTAATTGCCAACTAAACACTTTCGGACGCAATTGCATCCCATTCCCCCCATTCCCCGATCACAAAGTCGCCCCATATAGCTGCTGTGGGGATGTGGCTCGTCGTTTATGTCTAATTAAAATTGCTCTGCGTGCCGGGCGTGCCGAGCGCTAAACTAAGGCAAAGTGGCGCAGTTTTTTTTGTTACTAGCGCGGGGTGTACTTATATGTTAAGTGTGCTGATTTGTATTAATTATAGCGCTTAATGTTGCTTCGCTTGAAACTATTTGCAGTGCTCTGGCTCGATCTGGCAGTGGCATTTCCTGCGCGCACATTCTTCCTGCTCCGCTTGGGGAGCCAAAGTAAGTCAATAAATCTATGCAAAACTTATTATAAATCATATGACAAACTGCGAGCGGGCATTTTAATTACCTGTTTTGCCACATACATGTACCTACATAGTCGTCATGGGTGTGAGTCTGGTTGTTGCTGCTGCAGCTATCTTAATAAGCCGCCTTAATTTGGCTTAATTTGCGGGCGGCCACAGGGTCGTATGAGTAACGTTTAATTGCATGCCAAAAGCGGTCACAAAGGCACTCCACTCCACTCCACAGGCAAGAATTTCAGCTGGAATTGCTCATTACGAACGGGCCATTCCTCGGAAATAGCTCTCTGGCAGCCACCGAAACAATAACAACCACGACATCGGTAGCCGTAATAACAATAACAATAATAATAATTAAAAACCGATTTTTTGCCTCATTTTTGTTTCGTTTGTTGGTTTGACTGGGCCATAAAACAACAAGAAACAAGAAACTGGGCTATAAACACACTAGCGCACACACATATGCAGGTGTAGGTGCTTAGTTTATAAATTTGCTTAGTCAAGCGGCAATAAACGGCGTCCGAAACACACAAAACAAAAATAATAATAATAAACTGGGCGCAGCAGTTCGCCCCCCCGAGGCATGCCAGGCAAGGCGAAACTGAAACAGAAAATTAAAAACATATAGATCCACCGAAAAGATTGCAACTAAATATTATTGCAATTAATAATTTGGCAATACAATTTAGCACCCAGCGCTGGAATTATAACAGCAGTGATTAACAATTAGGCATTGCCACTTAGGCAGATGCCAAAAACAACAACACCAGCTGAAAAAAAAAAAAATATTCAGTGAAAAATGTCTGTCCGAATTTTTATTCCGCCGCATTAGCAACTGCAACAACTGCGAGGCGGCAAGTGTTGCTGCCACTGGAGTTGGGCAACAATTAAGCAATTTTCATAATTACAAACAATGACCAATTTTTTGACACGCTTGCAAAGCGCGCAAAATTTTTTGATTTTAACCAGCGGCCAATGCAGCAGCAGCAGCAGCAGCAACCGCTGCAAGTGCAACAGCCACACCGGCACTAAATGCTGATTTGTGTCTGGCAGCCGGTTGATGCATGTTTAATCAGTTTTCCGAGGCGAAGCATAAGTGTAGAATAAAGCAGAACTGAATTTGAAATTATTTTTCGTAAGAAATTCCTTCCCCAGTCAAGAAAGAGGCCTTTGAGGTGATCGACCTTAAGGATATTCTTTCGGTGTGAACCGAGCAAGTTGAGTTGGAAACTAATTTAAGGTTTAGGAATTATTTTATTTAAAATAATATTATTTAATATATGCTATGGTAAAACAGAATACCAAATATCTGCTCTACTAACGAAGTGCCTTTGCTCACATGCTAAGTGCAGCAATTACAATCCCAGGGGCAGCTTCCAGCCATCACGTGCCCAGCAAATGGTCAGCACCGCACAATTGACCAGCGGCTGCCACCGACGTGTCGTCCATTAAAGTCAGTGGTCGGGGGCAGCCGCTGACTTGGCAGGCGATTTATATAATCAGCAGCGACACAAAACGTGGCAACATACTCCAAATAATTCGACGCTTTGGGCAATCTAAAACAATTTGTGTGTTGTGTTTTGTGTTTTGCAGCCGCAGCAAAAACTAAGAAGAAAACCAGTGCTGGGGTGTTAGCATTTTGCGTGTCGAACGATTGGATTGGGCAACTGGTCAGTGGGTGCAGTGGTGCCAGTGGTTCCATGAGACTTGGAGTCATCTGAGAGCCGCACTGTCCCACCCGCAATTAATGCATAATAATTGCAAACGAAAACCCGAGTCGAAACCGAAGCGTTTCAGGTTGCAACAAAGTGCGGCAAGTGTTGCGAATGCCGGCCAAGTCTCTGGGCTCTAGGGTACTCGGCGGCCACACGATATTAAACAATAATTGTAACTGTAAAGTGAGCTTAACGTGAGTGCATCAAAGCATAATCTCTCTTGCAACAGAGACACCGATACAGAGACAGACCCGGCCACAGATATAAGTCTATATAGATATAGATACAGATATAGATATAGATACCGCCGCAGACGGATGGAAGCCAAAGCGCAGACGGCGAAACAGACAGAGAAATATTCATTGAAGAAAAAAGCGCAGAGTGCCAGACAAGAGTCAAGAAACTCGGGTAGTACGTAAAACATACCGCCTTATAATTAGAGCAGAAATTCTGACGTTTCTATTTCAATTTACCAGCAAACGCCACGCAAAACTGCCACGCCAAGTGACGTTTTGATTGAGTGATTGGCAACAAGACGCGGCCAAAAAGGGGTCTCGCAGGGGGCTGAGGCCCGGTAGCCAACCAGGCAGCAAGTGTTTGCCCACTGCGGTTGCGAATATCTGCATACCAGGACCGGCTGACTTGGCTGGCTGAATACCTTAATGAAAATCGTTGTGAAAGAAGGTTTCGCGTTACCCTCGACAGCGATCCGCTGCAGGTTACTGTCGCACTCCAAATCCGGCACGTAATTCAAGCTCGGGAGAAATTTCTAATGCCCAACAGAGCCAACGATGGTCTCAGTAACTGAAAAACATGGATCGTGTATGCACTCCACAAAAGTATATGTCCAAGTTCAAGAAAATTGCCTTAAAGTAATATTGTCACTGTCCGAAATGTGTAGTTTATACGAGTAGAGAAACAATTTAAATCAACTTTTGAGAATCAAGAAGAATTATAGTAGAAACGGTTATGATATCTTACCGATCTCAGTGAAACTAGAAATATACACAATGTATTTTACCTTTTATTCAATTTAAAAGCAGTGTTTCAAATACTAGTTTCCTTTACCTTTTCAAGTGTACTTTGCAACAGCATTTATAATTATCACAAGACAATTTAACAAAAAATCAGAAAGAGCAAACAAAAACGATGTTGGCTGCGGACCACACACACTTCTGTGCCATACGAGTTTCAAGTGGTAATTGCACCAATTTGAATACGTAATAAAATCGAATGAGAAGCAAATCGATTAGCGATCTAACGCGCCCATTGTGTGGTGGTATCGGATCTCTTGTTCCTCATGCGATCCGCGAGCTATGCGCTATCTGTATCTGGGGCCATAGTGGCCGCTGTATCTGTATCTGCGGCTGCGGCGCACGAGCTAGACGCCGAGACGTTTGTCCGGTCGATCGACTTGCGGATACTGTCCGCTGCCACCGCTCAATGTGAAGGTCAGTAGGTGGCGGCCAGCAACTGCGAACAATCAATTAGACTGAATGCCTAAAACGGTAAAATCCATATCCATGTGTGCACTCTGTGCACCAGATAATGCCATGCTATAGGTACACACGTAATGCCATGCACATGGCCGTCGATCGGGAATATGGGTGTGCTTCCAGTCATGCATCAAGATCAAGGTGAGACTGTGCGGTGGAAAAATTCTCAGGTATCGCATTTCTCACAAAACTCTCAGGAAGTTGCGGACGAGAATGCGTGTGCCTAGGAATAGGTCCTTGAAACTAAAAAAAAAAATTAAACAAAATAATACTTTGGTTTTGCTTTAATTTAATTGTGTTAAGAAACCATTCTTCCTAGGAAGAGTCACCTAAATTTATTGAACCAAAAAGTTAGATACCGCAACATTTTAAATTGAAACTGTGCTGTCGTTTCTTGGAAAACCATTGACTTTTATTTGGCGGGTGAACAAGGTCAGCAATATAATTGCAAGTTGTAAAGCCTAATGTAGTCTATCAATAATTTTTCGGAGAAAAATGTAGCCGTAAAGCCCCAATTTCCCCCTGGGGCGATCGATGGCCATTCGAAAGCATTTCGATTGCTGGATTAGTGTCGCCTTAGCTAATGGCTTGTGGCATCAGGCAGGTATTCCGGCCAGATGCTAGTGCTCATTGTGGTCGGTAATTGCTTTCTTTAAGGCCAGATCAAGTCCCGCCCACGCCACTGCTCCAATTTGATTTGGTGGAGAGTGGAGAGCCAGCCAGCTAGCCCGGCTGTTTTGACAGTCTGCAGTTATTGTTTGATGCGCTGTCCGAGTGATGAGTTCATTAAGTGTGCCATAATTGAGCCTTTAATGCTCGGGCCCGGCTCATGAATGGGCGTGCGTTTTGACAGTCGGATTGACTGACTGCCCGAATGGCCGGAATGGCCGAATGGCTGACTGACTGGCTGACAGAGTGACAGGCCGTGGCCGTTGGCCCAGTGAAATTGATACAACGAAAGTAGGCAAGCGCTATTTAAGCCAACTGCCTTGATTTCGACCACTTCCTGCTTGGCGCAGCTTCTCTTTAAGTCTTGAGCTTAAGTGTATTGTGTTTAACGGGCAGCTATTTAATTAAGGTAAGGGCTTGGTTACCAGCTGGCCAGCCTGGCCTTGGCAGCACCCAGAGATGGCCAGGGCGCTCCTCCGCGTATGGGCGAGTGAAATTACTGATATTTGATGCCATTTGCGCTGATTCCGCCATCTGCAATTGCAAAATCGGAGGATTTCCCCCGCCCAAACCTCGATCATATTGATTTCCCCGGCCGCGCGTGGCAAATCAAATCGCAATGAATCGAATCGAACGAAATTGAATCGCAGTAGAGCCCAGACCCAGTCCAAGACCAAGACCAAGACAAGACCTGCTGAAATAGATCCGCTTTAATATCGGTAATTAGGACCACACCTATGCGATATTCAAAGTGATTTTTATTACAATCGCCGGCCAGAGTCAGCTCTGCAAACTTTGCTTAGATTCTGACTTATTTTTATTTTTTATGTTTATGGCAGCTGCCTTTTGGCCGAAACTCGATTAGTTTCAATTTGCCGTTTGTGTGCCGGTCTGGTCCGCTTTATGGTCGCTGCTGGCCTTTGTGTGTATATATATTATATATCTGCATGCTGTTTAATGGAGCCTCTGAGCGCGGAGCCAGAGTTCCACGGTCGGGGCAGTTGCATATCACACGATAAGCTGACCTTAAACTTGCCGGCGCGCTTTGTTGTGGCGAATTTAAATAAACCGTGCAGCGGTCAACTTCTATGTGCAATTAGTTTTCTCAGTCTCTCTCCCTTTTCCGCTTTTCTATTTCCGTGTGTCTCTGTGTCTGTGTGTGTGTGTGGAAAGTCGGGGTTTTTCCTTCATACTTCTAAAAGCTGGCAGCAGGTGGTCTGCCGCCAAAAGCTAATTGTGTTTTTCTCACATTTGCAGTTAGGCACCGTTGCCTGCAAGGCCCAAATGCATCTGTGAGACACTCAGATACTGAAATACTCAGATACTGAGATACTCATATGTGCGCCTAAAACAAACACACAATAAATTGCCTGGGCACAGCGGGCGACCACTTGGTTGGCGGCTGGTGGCTGTGGCTGTGTCTGCCGGTGGTGCCAGAGGTTTTTCCAGCTCTGGCGGTGCAGCGGTTCTACTTCCATTCCATTTTGCATGCTGTAAATTAAGGCAGGTTGCCCGAATGCGAATGCGATTCGCCGTAATGGAGGAAATCGTTAGGATTTAGCTATTAAGTACGTATAATTGCTTGTTAGCGAATGCGAATGCGAATCATATGCTCACTGGCAATTGCAGACAACTGGCGGCGGCGTGAGACGAAGAGAGTGAGAAGAACCAGATCCGAGATGCATCATCATTATTTTCCAGGAATTTTATAGTAAAAGAAAATGTGAGGAACCCATCATGCCAACATATCAGCTAAAATATTGAAACATCCAAAGTAAAATATTTCCCTACAAAATTTTTCTTTTACTTCAAGTTTTTCCTCAATATCAGGACTTACTTTCCCTCACATAGTACCCACTTTTTCGCTCAGTACAGAGGTGTTTAAAATATTTTCTTTATGCTGATTGCAAATGTATCCCATGGATCTTCGTGGCGATTCTCGGGGCTGTCATCGTGGCCATTGCGTTTGCCTCCCAGTGGAGCAGCTACCTGTGTTTTCTCTCGCTGTCATCGGATCTGCAGCCAGTTATCTCACATTTGTATCCGCTGGCCGGCTATCAAGGCTGCATCGGCTTATGACTACTACCAGATTTTCAAATCCGCCAACCGGTTGGCCAACTGGCCACTCTGGGAGCCAATGCGACGACAACTGGCACAGAGCTCACGCTTCATTAGACGTCACATTTGGCAAAGTCTGCGAAAAACGAAAAGGAAAACGAGTCGTCATCTGACAAGAAGATCATGAGGAGAAGATCGCAGATCTGTGATACGGCACCGCTGATTTTTCCAGCGATTTTCACCAAACCAACTAATGAAGGCGAAGGCGCGGAAATTAATTTGCAAAACTTAAATATGCTTTAGGAAAATCCGCATAAATAACAACCTGTCGCCGGCTAATGGAAAAGCAGGGGGGAGGTGTTGCCAAATGGTAAGGCGCTCATGCAGATAAACCGTTTTGGAGTTTTGTAGCTCAGTAGTTTTGGAGCGGACCACATGTGGGCTGAGCGATGCGCTCGAAATGCTAGCAATTTATTCGCGGGGCGGAGGGAGGTGCCGTCTAGAGGAGGTGCTGTCTAGAGTAGCATGTGCATATGCATATTCGAAAATAAGTCCACTGCCAGTCGCAGAGTCTACCCATTTGCTGTACGGTTGCGCCCCTGACACATCCAAGAATGTTCCGAGCTGCTTCCTCAGTCGCTGTCTCGGTCGCCACAGCCTTCTGTCTCTAGTCGATTATTTGCCCAGCAATCAAGCCAGCCAGCCACTAGCTGCGACTTTAAGCCTGGCTTCGGGGCCTGAGCCAACGGCGACTGCCGCCAAGCAGTCTGTTGACGGTTTTCAATACCATTTTGGTGCACAGGCGCTGTTGTCTCACTCGTATTAGTTTTAAATGCCACATTGGCATTGGGCAAACACTCTGAGCGGAGTCAAGTCGAAGCGGGGATACCCTGAGACATTAGAGAGCGCAGAAGGTAAGAAATACTGCAGATTAAACAAGGCCACCCTACATATGTGAATAAATAATTTAATTTAATTTTAATTAGAAAATATGTTGATATTCGAAGCGTATAAATTGGTTAACAAATAATTATGCTGTCGAAATTTTGCAACAATAATTTGAGTTTGAACAACAGTTTTACAATACTAAAAGGTACAATGTTAGTCTTTAAGTTTAAAAAATAATATACAGATATATGGTATAATTTAAAGTAAATGTATATTCTCATTTTCTTCTAAAAACATTTTGTACTCTTGTTGACATAGTGAGTCATTCACATCTCCCCCAAACTTTTCCTCCCGTGTAGGCAATAGATCTTTGGCCAGAGTCAACGTGAGCCGATAGAGCCACGAGATAGCCTCTGGCTAAATGCTGGTCACCAGCTGTGGACAGCTGTCCCCTGACTTTGGCTTCTTGGTTTCTTGGCCAGCTTGTCGCTTTGTTTGCCCGCTTGTTGTCCGCTGTTTGCCGTTTGTCTTTTGGGCCTAAACGGCGTTAATGCGTACGGCAAACACTCGCGGGGACCACCGGCCAACAGCCGCTGACCAGGAGCTGCTATTGGACATGGAGTCGGAGTCGGAGTTGGAGTTGGAGTTGGATCGGGAGATAGAGTGGAGACAGAGATGGTAGCTACGACTGGAGGCTACCGTTAGCCACCGGCCCGGGGGCTCTGCTAATTGGCCAGAAAGCAACAAATAAGCTGAAAAGAGAGTTAGTGGGCATGCGATGCAGCTTGCCAGAAATTCTCAAGTAATTATGAAAGTTTCACTTTTTGCCAGGGGTCTCTGTTGTTACTTTGTCGATGGCATGCGCCATTCCAAAGACATAAGGAAATTATGCAAAAGATACACAAAAAGCTAAACGCTAACGCGAAATTTTTCAGCTGGTTGCCATTTTCGGCCATGGCAAATTGTTTGCCCAGTTGTTGCTGCTACTGCAAAGGCGATGGCTTCAAAAGTTGTAAATTAATAGGCGAAAATACGCGAAATCTCGGCAAACAACACATAAACAGGCACACGGGCACTTTGGCAATGGGTGAACGCCCATTGCGGGTCTTTCAATCAAATAGCCGAAAATGGCTCCCATAAATTGCGCCCATGCATTAAATGTGACTGTTTTTTTTACCCCCCGCTCCTGTCAGCGGGGCTGCGGCACTTACCGAACAATAAACATTCATTTTACAATGCAGCTGATGGAGATTTGTTGCAACAACAAGCCGCTGTCAATTGCCAATTGAAATTTATGCAGCCAGCTTCCACTTCCTCCCTCTCCTCTTTGGATCTCCGCGCCCAGTTCCGTCCAGAACATTTCCAACTGGGTGTGACGACAGCGGCGACACTTGAGTCAGTTTTAATTATGTGCGCTCGCAAAAACAAATAATGACGTCGGGGGGGTTGCCCAAAAATGGCACAGACAACATGGCCAACCGGGCACATTTTCGGTTAGGTTTTCTGTCTATCGTTTGTCAAATCGCCTTGGGAGTGTGCAGCTGGTGGCCCCTAAAAGTGCTGGCAAGAGGGTAAGACACAGACAGATCCGCATTGTCTTACTCTCGGTTGGGCAGCGACGCTAAGGGACCTTCTTATAAGATAATTTAATATAGGAGAAAGCCAGGAATAGGTAGAAATACTGCCGGTTAATGCCTTTAAACCTATATAAATTTTAATTATCTCCAAATTCCACGGGCCTTTCGATCGACAAGTGTGTTTAGCTGTCTGACAGTCTGGAATCCATATGTGGTGTTTGTTTTGGATCGCACTTGTTTTGCATGCAGGCCTCGCCCATCAATCCGCAAAAAGTCCGCACCATAAACCATCAAAGCCACTAGCTCCACCAGCCCACACGCCCCCAAGGCGTCGAAATGGGCACGGCTGCCATTTTGGGTGGGTGTTGTGCTCTCAACACTTTCGCCAGCACCAACTTCAGCACCAGCTCCAGCTCTCCAGCTCCAACTCCAACTCAAAGACCCAAAGACCCAAAGCCAAAGCCAAAGCCAAACCAATACCGGTGTCGATGCCGATGTCAATTGGCTCTTTGGCAGGCTGCACCGCACCGCAAATTGCATTGATTTGTGTGGGAATGCGGCGTTAATTTGATTTGATTAATCAAAGTGCATGCACAGATTTCACCCGCGATCGAGGCGCTCATACGGGGATGGGGATCCGACATGTGCCGCCGCCGGGTCGTGGCTCCCAATGTGCTGGTAAAATTTACGCTCGGGAGTGTGTGCGTTTTGGTGGTGTTCCTTTTAGTTTTAGTTTATGTATATGGCCAATAATTCACTCGGGCGGCCTAACGGTTTATTAGCATAAATAAAAATAAAATTGATATGTTTGAACTATTTCCTGCAGCAATGCGCGCTACAATTTTCGTACATGACAACCAACAACCATCGGCCAACAGCCGACAACGAACGAGCACCGAACAACGAGAACAACCTGCAGCCAGTGCACAGTGGTTAAAAATAGTTAAAAATTTCAAATGATAAGACAAAAATCTAGTTGAGTGTCTTAAAATAAAATAAGGTACAATTTCTGTTATCCTCCAACCACTGTGCCGTGGCCTGGTAACTGCCTCAGTTTGAGCCCGAGCCAAAGACGTGGCCCAAACGAGCTGCGACTAAGTGGACGGACTGGGAATCGGGCTCGAACTGCAACTGCCACTGCCACTTGCAGCGGACTGCTGACTGCGGAATTGGTAGCTGCCGCAACAAAATGTTGCGATGTCAGCCGACGAAGGCGGCGCATGCAAATGGGGTTAGGGTAGAGGCTCCGACATAGGCTCAGGCTCAGGCTCGGGCTCAGACTTAGACTTAACCACCACCGTATCTAATGGTTATATAAATTTGGCACTTCATGTAGTCCACGGGCTGCGACCGGCTTAGCTGTTCGCCAAAGCCATAGCCATAGCCGTCGTTGTTTAAGCGCTTGTTTAGGCCACGAACATTGCCTTGATTTGAAACAATATTGAGAGGGGCGAAGACAAACGACAGGAAAAGGCTGGGTTCAGTTGTAGATCGAACCGACGATTGCTAGCCAGTGACTTGTACTAAGAATAAGTCTATTATATAATTACTGCTGTTCCCTTCAATGATAACCTGTGAGCCTGATATAGACATGAGATTTATTGGAAGTTAAAGCACTGCGTTCGGTAAAAAAAGGTCTTATTAGTGTAATATATAGAAGAGAATAAAAGGACAGTCAGACAGAACATGTAAATGAGTTATGTGATCGATTTATTACCTACCATTAACTGATAAATTTCCTACAAATAAATATTTAAATTAATAATTTTAAGAAATATCTTCCATCGCCTGCATTGCCGCACATCTTTGCCAAGCCTTTGCCAGATGCAAAAACTCACTTGCACGGCATGCCAATCGGGGCTCTTTGGGCCCGACTGGGTCTTCACCTGTGCGGAGTGACATGTTAATTTTACCTGGCCCACAGCCAGAGCGGGATGGCTAGCGGCACGCAGGTGACACGCACGTAGGCCAGTCACTCACTCACCGACTCGCCTGCTCACTGGCCACGCCTACCGCGTAAACTAACCAACTCATTGGCTCAGGTCGATAAAGTTATCATTTATGCAAATTTCCCAGACAGCTTTGACAAAATCAAAGCGAGCGTTTTGCGGGGCGGTTCGATAGTTTCGGGGAACCCAGGTGGAATGGCACATAGGCCACGATGCGTATATATAATCCCAACGGAATAACTTCCATTATACAGTATACAAAATGTATTTCTTTGTTTATATTTAATACAGAAATTATGCAAATTAAGTGCAGCTACACATTTGACAGGTCTTTCGCTCTCTCGCCAGTGGTAATTTTCAGTTTTTCTTGGGCGGCAAATAATGACTCACTGGGAGCCCCGGCTAATCACATGACCAGAGCAGCGTGTGTGGCCCGGCAAGCGGTGTCTAACGTGCAGTTAACCCACAAATGCCGGGCCAAAGAAAAACGGCTAAGACAACACCAGCTATTATTACCTCCACAAAAAAACTTAAAAAAAAAACAGATTATAAAACCAACAACGCCAAGAGCCGGCGGACAATGAGTCTCGGCGCGGGCCAAAAGCTCCGCAAACTGTAATTGATGATGAAGAAAAGAGATCGATCATATTGTGCGAGCGCATATCAATCACGACCACGACAAAATGTAAACACACACAGTCGCACACGACTTGCGGGCCTACCTGGCGTATGCGTAACGTGTGGCATTTTGCGGCTGTGGATTCGGCTTTTGTATTAGCTACCTGACCAAAAGGCACACTACACACGAAAGAAACTCGAATTATATCACAGATTTCTTTTTAAATAAGAGTAAAGCCATTTTAAAATTGATATATTTCCTTTTTCCCACTAAGAATCATCTTACTTGGATTTTATAATAAAATGAATCAGAATATTTATCAAATCACCTATTTTTTAGTACAGTTCCTTAATCGATTCGTGTTTTAAGTGCATATACTCCATTTCTGCGGGGCGTGATACTGCCCGCAAAAATGTTTAACCCGGCTAACCGTGCGTATGAGTAATGTTCAAGTGCAAATACATTGAGGCGAGGAAGAAAACTGAAACAGAAACACACAAAACTCAGCGCACACACACTGACAGTCGGCAAAAATATAGCAAATACAGAAATAAGCGTAATAAGGCCCCGGCATTCCATTGAAACGAGTTTCATATTAATTGGCCTTTTCATAGCTGAATATTTGGTTCGGTTTCTTTGGCTTTGTGGCCTTATGCGGGTTCAATGGTTTGTTCTACTTTCTGGGCCACCCCAAGATTACAAGGCGAAATGAGAAATAGGAATCGAGGAGGAGATGTATATGGAGCTGCTCCTCTTTTGAATCATTCAAATCGTCGAAACTCGCCCCCAGGCGAACACAGAAAAGTCTCGCTCTCCACGGCTCTTGGACCCAATTTTTGTGGGCCGGCACTTTTTATTTGCTTTTGAGCATTTCTTCATTGTTTGTTTTGATTAATTTTTTGCTGCTCGCTCGCTGTTGTTGCAAATGTTTAAGTGGAGCAGAAAAGATTTGGCTGGCAACTCGATGCTTCCGTTGCTAAACGATTCGAATTAAGATTCCCTGCCGCAACGCCGCACTTCTGTGAATGAAATCGAGCAATGGAATGGAAGGGAATCGAAATGGAATGGAATGTGCTGTTCACAGCGGAAATCAGCTTTCTTTTGGGTGTGTTTTAGCCAGAGTCTCTTTGCAAGAGCACCAGCTGTACGCCTTACTTCTGGGGCCACAGCTAAGGAGCCCTGAGAATCCCCTGTGATACGGCTTAATTAAGCCAAGACATCTTACACACGTAATTAAAGAAACGAACTCGAAAACGTTTTTGCCATGAACAGTCAAAAATACCAAATAAGTTGAACAAATGTCAGGCCAAAGCAGCAGAAAATACAAAAGGAATAAAAACACTTGAGAATCTTTATACAATAAATCTTTATTTTTACGGCACTGCTGCAATCGAGCTTTTGTAGAAAAACACTTGTTGCTGTTTTTGTTGCCGTCTCGCTGTCTTGTTGCCTCGTTTGACCTTTATTTCATAGAAAAAAGCGGCGATGTCTGCATTTGCCGTCTGCAATTGCGGGAGAGAGCAAAGAACCAGTTGGCCATTGATCATCCCCAGCCCCGCGCTCTGCATCCCACCGCAGCGGTCGCCGCCGACAATGTTGCCAAGAGCCAAGACCATTGATACCAACACCGGCTCACGGCACAGGCCATTGCCTGTCATTGCTGGCCTTGTTGTAGTTGTTAGCAGTGCTGGTGTCGGGACTGAAAATGAAGGGTGTGCTGCGGGGATACCCTGGGATTTGAGTTCTTTGTTAGTTAATAAGAAATATCTTGAATTAATTTGGGCAAATTTAAAACCATATTTTTGAAATATTCTTATAAATATTATCTGTAGTGATGAAAATCTATTTAATATATTAGATCAAGGTTTTACCTATCTAGATGAGGCTTTACAAAATAAGAAATATGTTTTCTGACAACCAATAAATTTTCAGAAATAAATCAATACATACTTAACCCAAAAGATATTGCATATACCCCGACATCTGATAACACCCATAGAAGAAAAAGCCGTTAAAGTCATTTCGCATCATTAGTATGATATGTGCGCTTGTATGGGTGTTGATTTCTGACTCGTGTGCCTGTGTAAGTGGTGCCGGCTGTGAGAATCGCTAAATGCGCATGTAAATACAAGAGCCGGGGCTCCAAGGGGGCGATGAAAAGTGGTAGGTGATGCACATACACGTATTCCGCCGCATTTAATATCCACCTTGACTTTGATAGGCCATAATCCGTGTGTGTGTGCCCGTAAATTAGCCACAGTTAGTGACCCGGCGTGGCTGCATTGGCATATTTCATGCGCTAAATGCGTCATTAGGCGCTTTGATTTACGGCACACGTGTGCGGCGAAAAAAGG
Source organism: Drosophila seguyi (assembly GCA_008042675.1). NCBI lineage: Eukaryota > Metazoa > Arthropoda > Insecta > Diptera > Drosophilidae > Drosophila > Drosophila seguyi. The sequence goes on from VNJU01004565.1 coordinate 16,304, forward strand.
AGCCCCGGGTGGAAGCATCTCGGATCGCACCGGATTGAGACTGGGACTAAGATTGGGATTGGATTGGAATGGATGGCACATAGTGTGCATATATCCGCGGGCCATTTCATTAAAATTGAAAACATTTTTTATGCCATCGGCCGTGTGGCCAAGTGCGGCAAACAATTTAATTAAAATTTCGTTTGATTTCCCCCAGCATGAAAATGGTCAGCCAATCTGGCTGCGGCAGTGGCAGTTGCTGCCAAACGACGGCCATTTGTGCTTCGATTTTTTGGCCACAAGCTCTTGGCTGTTTGCAGTGTTTTTGGTCAAAACGAGATCGCAGCAAGTGGCACGCAATGCTGCCACTGCTGCTGCTGCTGCTGCGGCTGTGGCTGCCACTGGGAGCCAACTGATGCGTATCGAGCGGCATTTTAAATGAAGCGATTAAAATCGAACGCCTGCACAGTTACACATTTGGCCCCCAGCACCTGCCCCCGTGCACCACTTTCCCGTCGTGTATCTTTTAATTCAATCAATTTTTCTCACAGCTTCCCGTTGGCATGCGAGCATCGATCATGTAAATTAAAATTGAGTTACATGATCAACATGACATCATTCGCGGATCCGCAATTTTCCTTGCTAATGGAGTAACTTTGCCACATCCTCCATCGAAACATTTTAAGTGCACAGAGAAAAGTTTTTTCCAGTGGAAATTGCATACTAATAAAGGTTGTTAAATATATAGTTACATTTTCAAGTTACTTACATTTATTTAAGTAAAGGTATTTTTTATTGAGAAATTATCTTGTAGTTATAGTTTTAACAAATTGTACTCCCTTTTCTCTTGAATTTTCAACTTTTTAGAGTAATATTTCCTAAAAATTAATTCCAAAAGTGAGTTTTTTCCTCTGCATCCCACTCCAACAACATTGTATGTGTGTTCATTAGAATAAGCAAACATTGGCGGGCAGAGAAGCATCGAAGCATCCAAGTATCGAAGTATCGAGTCGTATAGCGGTCAACGAGCCAGTGCGTGTGGAACACCCACAGTTGGATAAACATTGACGCGGAGCAATTAGAGCCCCGAGACAGGCTGGCAAGTGGAAGAGAGTCCATCCAGTCCGGCCGAGAGCTCTGGCCAAGATACTACTCGTATATTACCGATGTATCTGCGATTGGGTTGGCTGCGTTATTTATGCGCCTGTTTGCCTTCCCGGGGGCACAAACACACTTACCCCGCCGATGGACGATTGTCATTGATTTATGCCACTAATTGTTATTCATCGCACCGTAGGTGGGCCCCACCACCGACCATAATCCACTATCCAGCATAAGACACCACCCCACCACGCACTGATCCACAGTGGGAATTGGGCAGAAGTTCTTATTTGAATGGACAATTATATTAGAGACTTTTTAAGTTTAATATTAGGATTTTTCTTGATTGAATTATTGAAATGTTTGTTGTATTGGATATTATAACTATACATCGACAGAAGAAACTTAGAGAAATATATTGGATTATAATCAGATTGAAAAGAAAGTCTTTAATACAAATTTCAATAGATTCTTATTATATTTAATCTTTAAAAGTATTATTATTTAATATTATTTAACTTTTATAATTGGTAAGCCGCAATATAAGAATATTTAAGAGTAAATAAGCTTAGTTCCACTGTGCAATATGTCCCCGTTTGGGAGCTGTTCTATATCGCGTGCTAATGTCGCATAAATCAGAGCCAGGCAAAGACTGGCAGCCAAAAAACTACATCACCTAATGATTTGTTTTGGACCCTGACAATGGGCTACCAAAAACGGCGGCCTTTGGTTACAGCATCAACGCATCACACGATTTCCCTCCACTCGCCGCTCCAGTCTCCTCCGGCAGTGCTGTAGTTCGTTTCGTTTAATGATCGCCTACGCAAAATCCAATGGCTCAGATTTGTCTCATGTCAGCATAAATTTGTCTTAATTGATTTTAAATTCGGGCATTCTCGTTGTTGCTTTTTAGATTTTATGGCCGCTTGCAGGCCAAATTGGTATCTGTAGAAAGAAGCGCTTGAGCTGAAACAAGAAATTATATTTTTCCGCTTTTAGGCTATTGCATAGCTAATGTCGTTCCAAAACTAGTCCGGTGTTCGATTTGATTGAGCATGAATATGCATGCTCAGATAGCTAATTCAATTAACGAGCCCTAACGACTTTATCTAAGTTATTTGGGAAATCGCCGCGTAAACTCAAACCCAAGCCGAGGGGAAATCTTAGCATACTGTCCATAAATGTCACTTTGATTAATCCCTTTGCACTTGCCAGATTTACGTTGGTGTCCCAGCCAAGGGCAGCTTCGCTTCTACTATATACTTTCTGAACCCATCGACCAAAATTTCTTTATAATAACCCATCTCTACCTCAATCGCAGATAGTATGGTCTGATAAAGATACAAAAAGCAGCACACCTGCTGTGCAGGGAAATTAGTCTGTTGGTTATCTTTATGGGATGCCAATCAAAATAAACATATGTAAATAACCCCTAGTTTATTTCCACGCATAAATATGGTGATATATATAATTTACATTTATTTATTGGAATGACGTAGCCAGATCGAGTGTGGACACATTTAAGGCAGCAAATTATCAAAACGAAATTGCACCATAAATAAGCCGGTCGAAATGTAAAAATTATGAACAGGGCCCAGCAATTCGAGCCGAGATGCAAACAAGATCCAGCTAATGGATCGTATTCGATCGGATCGGATCGAACAGATCGTCGCACGGTTAATGGCGTGAATTATTTACCGATTTTAATGCCAAGCCAATACCAACAACACCCATATCGCCTGAACAAAAACCAATATCGATCAGACACCGCTGCGCCTTTGTGATTATGTGCTGCATTTGCGGCATGTCATTGCTTTTATTTAAAACAAATCGTAAATGTTTAAATGCCGCCTAGCTTTTAGTGCTGCCGCCGACGCTTGGATGTTGGATTTTTGGAAACTTGAAAACTTGGAGACTTGGAAACCTCGATACTTGGGAACTTGGGAACCCGGGACATTGCTCAATGGACTCAGTGGATGGTGGCCATACAGTGGCTATCTATCGGTGGCATTCGGTGGCTCGTTTAAGGTGTGTCCCGGCCCGAGACCTTATAAAAATAAACAACAATGAGCCGAGAGACTGGGATTGAAACTGAGACTTCGACGCGACTCCATTGAGTGCGTTAAATGCCGTGTATGTGGAGCAGTTCGGAGCGGACTTTGAGAAACGCCCCGCTCCGAAAAGACAACAATGAAACGGCCTAAAAAAGATCAACAATAATTTTTTCGGCTGAGGTGGCTACTTAAATAAACAGATCTCGGGGGACTGAAGTGTTACGGGCGGAGAGATAATGAAAAATAGCGGCATCAAGCCGAACAAAAATAAACCACTCTTAGAGATATTTTAATCATAATAATAGACAACAGCCACAAAAAGCTGACAAGGGGCTTTGTTCGAATGTCAGTCTTAATAAAGGCGCAAAACTTTATTTTAAACGTTTTTTAATGACGTCAATGAGTGTGCAATTGTTTCTGTATTTCGGTGACTTGTGATAAAGCCAGAATTGGGCAATTTGAATAGGCCGCGGCCCCGCTCTCAAATGCCCAGAAATACCCAGTCTGAAGCCCTTTGTTTTGGATTCTTTTTGCTCAGCCTAAGTTTCTCTTCTAAATTGGACTCTGAACTGAAACGTACTGAAACCGAAACCCAGACGAAATCCTGATCCGACACCTACAGCATGGCATCACGTACAAATATCGCAGGCACGATTTTGCACTATTTTCAGATTCATCCAACACCTGCGCAAAAAATAAAGGGTAAAAGATATCTATAAAGCCAGCCAGAAATCGCAATGAAAATGGAGATGGAGATGCGAAGAGATCAGCGGAGATCACGCTGAACATGAAAAGCATGAAAAGCGCTTTGTACTCTTCAAAATCGGCACAAGAAATTCAGGCAGAATGTGGGTAAGGCTTCTCGTTTGAATTTTGGATTTGGGACTTGGGATTTCGGATTTCGTATTGACTGCCTTGGGAGACTTCCAGCCTCCGGGGATGCAAATTGTTTTGCACTTGAAAGCGAACGAGTTAAAGGCGAGGCGTTGGAGATCATTAAGCTAAACGCACGACATTTCCGTTTTAATCAACCACCCGCTTGGTAGCGAAATTAACTCAATTCACAAAGGCAGCCAAAAAAAATGACAGAAACCGGAGAAGAAATCTGAGATCGTGAGTGGCGGATGCCCGGGCGTCGAGCCAACTCTTGGATACTCTTCTCCTGCTTCCTCACTGCAGAGACGATAACTGGCTGGGAGATCATTTCACACATTTCGCAGTAAAATATTTTATAAGGCCCATCAAAGCGGATAAATGTGGCCACATAACTCTCCGCCGGGCCATTATTCCAATCAAGCGAACATCCAGCTGCATTCCTATCAATCTCCCCGCCACTTCTTGGCGAACCAAACACGATCTGCACAAATGTCTTGCGGATAAAGAGTAAACATAAAAATTAACCTGGCCAGGGGAGAGTAGGGTTGTGGGGAGGCGGGCGGGATTTCATGGCCCAATGAAATGGCCAGCTGAAGAACTAATAAACATCGGCAGCGGCGAGGCAGCCACAAGAAATGGCTTGAAAATATAGTTCATAGGCATTGTGATTGCCTTCAATAAATTGCAAATAATTTCGACCTCATTTCGTCGGGCTAGCCGCCACACGGTCACGGACAACGCCCCACAACACCTCGATCCCTCCTTTGGGCCGGCCACCTCCGCACGGATCCGAGCCGGCGCTGCGTGATATAATTTCTGAGATCTATAGACAGATCGCGCAGTACGATGGAGTGGAGTTTGCTCCAAAATATTTCCAGACCACGCACTTGCTCGGATTTAGTGCGCCGTCATAAATTTTCCTGCGACTCCGTTCGACTTCTTTTTAATTAAAATGCTATCAAATGTCAAGTTTACATGGCCGGAGCGCCAGCTGCGCCGGAGTGGAGATCGGAGTGAAGCCGGCGGAGTCGAGGAGCTGGCAAAAGCAAAGCAAACACTTGTCATCTTGACAGGCCAAACAAAGCGTGACAGACGCAGGGAGATCGGTCAGGGATCCGGGGTGGTGGAAAGGGGATCGGGGAACGGGGAACGGGGATCCGGAGGCCTAACGAGGGTCATTCAATGAGTTGGGCTGCAGTTTGCATTTGCATAGGATACCCACACAGAGACGGAGTGGAGACGGCGGCGGCGGCGGAGGCAGTGCACCTGGCAAATGTGGGCTCCACTCGTGGACGCGAACTCGGACATGTTTAAGTAATTGCGCGCGTGCGTGGTGGCAAACAATTGAGACACACTGTGTACACACTGGGCCATTGGTATGGCTTTGTTTTTGTTTTGGCCTGGGCTTTGGTCTTGGCCCGGGCTTCGGCCTGCTCTTTTGGGCTTTGTCTGGCTTTGTCTGTTGATAGTTTGGCGGCGATAAGCGCGACATGTCAGCGTCAGCTCGAGATTCAGATTCAGCTTCAGCTTCAGCTACAGCTTTAGCTTCGTGGCAGCTTTAGATTTCGAGCACAATATATTTTGTCAGCCCAAACGGTGTACATAATAGCCCAGAGATAAGATTGTAATGGGCCGGTTAAGCGGCTCATAAATCATTGGCATGGAAATTGCTTTTCCATGATAGACAACTTGTTAGCCACTCGCCGCAGTGACTTCCGCACGGCGAGGCGAAACTTGCAAACTAAGTCATTTTAAGCAGCACTTTTCACTTTCCGCTAAACACTCGACATCCGCTCGGATCCGAATCCAATCCCATCGCATGGCCGGCGGGACGAAAAGCGGTGAAAAGTTCATTTAGAAAACAAACAAACAAAAACTTAAACTCATTTTCATAACAGCCACCGCCACCGGTCAGCATCGTGAATGTGCAGCTTTTTTTTATATTTTTTTGTATTATTTTTATTTGTCTTTCTTTCTTCAGTATGCGGTGTGCTGTGTGCTATGGTATGCGCTTCCTGCGCTGATTTCTTGCTAGAAATATGCTGGGAAATCTAGCGCCAAGTGGAGAAAATACCCGCCGAAAGGAATTTCGAAAGATGTATAGCAAAAGTGTTACAAACGAGCAGTCAAAAGATAAACAAGGAAGCCAAGAAGTCTCTCTGGCTGAGTAAATAACACAGCTAGAATTCTGAAATTATATTTGCTTTGTGCATAGCTATAAATTATTTGCTAGTTGTGTTTGCTTTTAGTCATCTTCCATTTTGGTATTATGACTTCCGTTTAGGTATCTGTCGGACTTAAGCCCTCTAAATGATTAGTGAGTTTATATGCTTATATGTTTGAGGAATGATTTTATATAGTAATTTATCTAATGAATCATGAGTTGTTATTTGAAAACGTATTTTAAAAAATTTAATTTAAATTTCAAATGCTAAGCTCATATTATTCAGGTAATATCCATACAATTTGTAATAAACCTTTTATAAATTCGGTAAGTAAAGTAAGTCCCAATTGTATGCAATCTATGTGACCTTTAGAGTAATTTGTATTAATTAGGTTCACAAACCCATATAAATTTATCCGAAAATAGAATTGTATAATATATTTTCGTATTCATAAGTCACCGATTCGACATAGTTGACAAGAAACTATCCCCTTTGTGGTATTTCCGCCATTAACTGTCCGTTTGACAATACAAAGTCCGCCGCAAGGGCATGTAAAGTGCCAAAAAAAAAAAAATTTAAGAAAAAAGAAATCAAATTCCATTCCTTGTGATTGGTGCGGTGAGGGGCTGCTGCCCCCGACTACGTATACAAATTTTCTTCTGTATATAATATGATTGATTGCCCCGTTGACCTGGAAACGTAGGAAACTAATAGTTACACTTAACAATGGGACCAGGGGACAGTGGAGCCCCACGATCCTACACATACTCGCACTACATGCAAGCTCCACAAGGAAAATGGGTCAGGCGGGGCGAGAAGATAAAATTGTAAGCGCCCACTCTGCCGATACATACCGGTGCTGCAGTTTGGGGGGAAGGATGAGGGAATACAGGTAGCTCCGGTGGCTGGCTGCAACACCTTGAGAGGAATTCGAGCGATCCGAAAAAGAAAATACAAGCAGACTGCTGCCACATGACGTGGCGCTATTTTCGGCTATTCGGCGTCTGGGCAGTTGACGAAAGCGGCAAGTTAATGAGCTGCCCCCGATCTTTGTTATTCCCTGATTACTAGCTTTTTTACATTATTATACGTGTGTTGTGCCCGCCCCCCGTTTTCCCCCCCACCCGAGTTGACGAATTCAATTTCACTTTTCCAGAGTGGAGCGGAGTGGAGCCTGGCGTTGTCAGGCCACCGTCATGCTAGTTGAGCGCAGAACAAAAGACTCGGACAGCGAACTTGTTTCGGTTGTTTCGGCCACCGACACACACTGGTCCACGGGGGTAATTAAAAAACCGTTAATATCGGAACCACTCTCATCGTTGCCCGGGTGTCAAATCAAACATAAAAAGAAATTATTAAAAATTCATAAAAGGCAGAATATATGCTACGAGCGTGTGTGTTGGTCCCAGAAACAGATGTGAACAAAATTGAAATTTTCGGGCGGGATGAATGTGAGAAAAGCCAGCGGAGGGACGCCATAAAATGCAAAACAGATAGCCCGGGTAATGTCCCCCCGCCCCAAATGTAGCGTTAAGTGTTCAATGGCCAGAAAACGGCATTAAGCCATAAAATCGTATCGAAAGAGAAAGAGCCAAAAGAAATGCTCAGAGCCAGGCCAAATCCCACAGCCACAGACACAGACACAGTCGCAGCTAGCACACAAAAAGCGAAAGAAACGATTGATGGAGTTCAAATGCATATTGATTGACGTTGAAACGCTCTAAATGGAGCACGGCTCCGAGAGGCAGGTGCAAGTCGGCCGGCTGCCGCTGCCCCGGCTGTCTTGTGGCTAATAAGTGGCATGAATTAGTGAAACGCTTATGGGGGTCAGGTCGTTGCGGCAAGCCACTCAATGAACTGTTTACGGGGAGTTGACCGCGCTGCCAGTCGAAAGGCTTTTAGGAGAAACAGTCGCCGTCGCAGTTTGAGTTCAATGGGCCATTGAGGCGAATCGAAATCGTAAATTCGAAATCATTGACTAAAAGCTTTTGATAAATTATAAACAAGGGGACTGAGGGATGTGAACGCGCATCAATGAGAGCGTTTTGCGTTTCTATCAATGGCCAGCAGCTGCCGTGGCCGCAGCATAATTGTTGTGAGAAAAGATCTCGCATATTTATGGGAAAAAGTTCAATAGACTGGGCGTGTCCGTGGGCCTTTCCCCGGCCACAATCCAGATTCTACCGGACAGGGGTCAAAAGGGTTTTGTCTCTGGCGCCCATACACACTTTTCGCACAATTCTCCATTGATTGAGACAGAGGAAGAAACGCTCGTAAACTCATCAATTTATGGGGCGAAACGATATCAAAATGCTGACAGTTTAATGCTCAATGCTATGGCATAGGCTATGCAAATTCTAAAAATAATCTCATCCACCCATAGAAACCTGCAGAGGACAAAAGAATTAAGCGGCAGCGAACTTAAAAATAATTGACAAATATATTAAGAGCATAAATCAGCATCAGAATCGCCCATCGAGCGCGAAGAGAGCCGCAATCTCTTAACAAAGACGCTGCGGAGCGTCATCGGGTTTTCGCTAGCCACTTTTATTATCATTTACCGCTTTACTCCGGTCACAACAAACCGATCTCATGCACTACAGAAAAAAACATCAAATATTTACTTAAGTTGTTAATTTTACTATATATTTACGAGAAAACAGCTATAAAAAGAACAGCATGAAGACAAACTAATACTTATCTGAGGAAAGTACCCATTTTGCAAATTTAAAAGTTACTAAAACACTTTCCTATTGGTGTTAAGTTTTCCCAAAAATTACTTTGAAGTAAAACCTATTCGTAATGACATCCTATAAATACTTTTCCATAGCTCTTATTCTTTGAGTGTAGCACAGCAGAAACACAAATCGAAAACCCCAAAAAATGATCAGTCTTTTTCGTATGCCTGCCAGCTCTGCCGGCGTTGTCGTCACGCTCTCAGCGTACGCTGGCGTTGCCGTCGACGCTGCTGCTGGCCAGCAACTTCTTGGACATGCTGGCCAAGAGCAAGATTTGGTTCAGTTCAGTTCAGTTTCAAGTGTTTGAGCGTTGCGTGCGTTTCGGAGCTGTGAGCGGAGACTCGAGCTTGCCCCAGCGTTTGGTTTCGTCTGTTTCTCGCCTCGACTTCCGTATAAGATCATTTTTGCCGTCGGCCAGCGTCGAGAGCTTCCATCGCATCGGATCGCCTGTTGTCGTCGTGGTCGTTGTCGCGATTCCTGTCGCCCACCAAACGGAAGCCGCCAGCGGAAGTCGTCGGCTGGAATCTGCGATACGGAGCTCAGTTTTTAATTAACCCGGCCCGTCCGGCCTCGTCCCTGCCCGCGTTGCGCCAAATTAGTTTTTCAAGAATATTTCCCGAGCGGAGGTTCGCGTCAAATGCAAATGAAATAGTGGCTGGCAAATTTATGAATGCAGGCCGAGAATTATGTTTCGTCTGATAAGACGATGCGATGATAAATGTGTGTGAGAGTGCCTTCCAACTGCCCAACAATCGGTGGCCATAAATAATGCTCATAATGGGCTGAGGCCTGGGAAAAACTAACGAAAATCTTTGTGTGCGGCCCAGCAAACTCAACGCGAAACTAACAGAATCATATACTATATAGATATAGACGTCAATCAGCTATTGTACATATTTTTGTGGATTTATTAGGCTGTTCAAATTGGATAAACTTTCCGACAACTCTGACCGATTATAAACCGGTAAGTGCAAGATTTTTTAAGTCGGCAGGTTCGTTGTCCAAGTTTTTAGTTTATTTTTCTCTTCATTTTTTCATCTGTCGCACATTTATGCAAATCCATATAGTATATTAAAATCAAATCCCCGTGGCTTATATGTAGAAAGATACGCACATATATTAGTTTCTGTATGTTTTAATAGTTTTATTAGAGTCTTTGTGGAGAGAGACAAAACAACGCAGCCTTATCGGAGGCATAAATTTGGATTTTATCGCTGCCGTTTTGTATTTGGAAAGTCATGACGCACAGACCATAGAAATCCCCAGCCAGTTATCATGACCAAAAACGCGCGAAACAAAGCGGAATTAAAATAAAATATATAGAAAAGGATTTTGTTTATTCTGCCAAGTATTAATAAACAATTCGTTTGTCTCTTTTGTGGCGAAAAGTGTCTAATTGATTACAGATTTCACAATGCGCATTTCTACGGTATTTTAATTGTTATTTCTCGAATTCGAATACTCTCATTTGGTAGTGCCAAAATCGCGCTGAGGCGCCCCTAAACTTTTGGCCTGCTTAAATTAGTCACTCGGCGTGAGCAAGTCAAGCGCCTGGCCAGCAATAATTATATACTAATTTAGCGTATAATTAGCTAATTAGAACTGCGCAGAAACTGCCGCGAAACCCAAAAACGCAAACGCAGAAAAAATGTTCCGGCAACACCTTCTGTGCAAAATATAAAATCGAAAAAAGAAAAATGTGCAAAAATTTGCGGTTGCGAAAATAGAAAACAGCGAGCACCAGTTGAACCCTTGACAAGACCGAAGCTTGAAAAGCTATTAATCAATCGCAGCTGGCCGCATGTTCGCTTGCTGTAAATAATAATGACTTCATAATTGATAATTTTGCCAGTTGCTGGAAGAAAGTTAGCCGAACTTGGCGGTAGCCGCAGCTTTGGCACCCGGCCAAGGCACAAAGGTACGCTGACACATACAAGGCTCATAAATTAGCCATCAATGAATATTAATCAGTTTTATTTGTATAAATTGTATAAAAATATAATCAATAACAAGCGGGCCCTGTTAATAGAGAACAGCAGCCATAAACGCACGCTTAAGTGTGTGCAGGCAGTAAATTAAAACAAAATCAATTTCAGATAAGATCCCGAATGGGAGCAAAACAATTTTTCACCGAAGTGCCTATGAGAGAGATCCGATCGCTGGCCCAATGAAGAAAAAATCACAAACACACACACGCACACATACCAAATACAATTGGCGCCATGGCCCAGGGAAAAAGAAACACCTTAATGGCATTTAATTAAAACGAAGGCAATAAAAAAAACCCAAGGTATTAAAATTATTAAAGTGAAACGTCGCCACTTTAAATTAAAAACGACAAAAACGGATAATAAAAATAATAAAAGGCAATCTTAAATCAACGTCGCATTCAGCCGTGCAAACAAAAGACTTAGACAACGAACTCACGACGAAGATCAGCTTAACTTAACTACACTCGTATTCAATTCGCTATTAACACGGGCAGGAACAAAAGACTTTGGCAACGAACTTGTTAACGCTCTCAGGCTAAAATTATGAATGAACCGCCAAAGTGGTTATGGCGTGCAACTAAAAATAGATAAAACCGTTCAAGAATACGGCAATCTTCTGTAAATCTTCTATGAATAGCATCAAGTGTCGAAAACGTTCAGAATAGCGATGAGAATCAACAAAAGCTGGTAAAGTTTATAAGAAAAAATGCAAAAGAATATGAAGATATATGAACGGAATATTCTTCAGAAATATTTTCACACAGATTACTAGTGATAGTTACTACCAGAACTTACATGATTTCTTTTACTACTGACCCCCAAGTTGATTTAACTATTAGCTTGACGTTAAATTAGTCACTCATTTGTCCATTTAACATGGCCAAATCAAACGCACAGACCAAGATATTATTCAATTAACGGCAATTCTCGTATGTTTGCCCAAAAGAAAAATAAAAAAGGAAAAAGGAAATACGTGGTGACAAATGAGTGAAATAAAAGCTGTTAATTTGTTTGGGGTGCCGGGTGAAATCACTGACTGATTGATTTTGTTTATCTTATTCGTTGGTATTCATTTTCTAATGTCTAATATTAATAATTAAAAGTCTGTTGCCCGTGTCAGGCGGCCAACAACATCGGATGTGTGTTAAAGCGCCAAAAGGGAGGAATATGCAAATTTCAGCGGTGTCTCGTGTTTGGTATTTGGTGTTTGCTGTTCATAATTTTCTATGAAAAATGTTGCTGCTGCTGCTGCTGTGCTGGCTGGCGGTTGTTGCTGTTTTCTCACATAAATCTGCCACAGGCGGATAGAAAATTTCACCCAAAAGAAACCGGAAGCTTGGCCGTCAAGTGGAATGGACCAGGTCCCATCCCGTTCCCTCCCGTCCCGAGTCTAGGTCGCCTCGTCCGCTTAACCTTAGCGGGTGTTTATCGGCGGTAGAAATGTTCATAATTTCTTCGGATATAACCGTGTGAGCAGTATATACGTAGTATATACCAGACACGCAGCACACATTTCGCACTCCATTTTTTCTCACTTTCGCATAATTGTGTTACCCTTGTCTCGTTCCTCTTTCTGGGTCCGCGCTTCCACGCTCCTCATGTCAGACACTTTGTCAAAATAGCATTTGTTACGCTGTCAGTGCCAGCCACCAACGCACTGGACAGCAACAAAGGTAGCAACAGCGAAAAAAGACAACAACCACAGTAATAACGAGCGTTATCCAAGCATCATCATTATCAACTTTTAACCATCGGTTTATGTTGTTTGCCACCGAAATGATTTAATTTTGACAGACCTTTTTTTTGCCCTCTGTGTGTATGTGTGTACCTACATTTTTTTATTTTTTTGTATATCTTCTGTTTTTCTCGAGTCTCTTTCTCGACTTTTATGTGTGGGAGTTTTTGGATTTTAATTTAAATTTCTTTGTTGTTGTTCCTGCGGCTGTTGCCGGTGCTGTCTATTTTGGTCATAATTTTTGTCGTATTGTTGGTGCCTTTACGGCTTTAACTCTATTTGATATGCATTACCCCGACCTGGCTTTCGTCTTTGTTTATTTCTTCTACGACTTCTCCTTTTTGGCATTAAGTGCTTGTAAATTGGGTCAGTGGGAAGTTACACTTCAGTCGACGACGATCACGGCTGCTGCCTGTACTCTGCGACGTCATGTGTCATAAATTTTTTGTGTGCCGTGTCTGTGCTGAGAACTTTTGCCCAGCTCCTCGGATCATGCAGCACCGCGCTCTGAGCTCTGACATTTTCCCGTTTTCCGATCTTTCGTTTGCTTTACTTATTTATTTATTTACTGCCAACTTTACGAATACCAGACAATTTTCCCCCGACTCCCGGCCTAGGCATCTTAAGTGCTTTGACCGGGGCTGCTTTAATTTAAGCAATGCAGCCACAAACACCTTTTCTGGTTTACGATCCACGTAAAGTTCGGTCTGCGCCGTTTCCCCATCCTGTGGCTGCCAATTTGTCAGACTAGTACATAAAGCAGCAGTATGCAGATTCTCAGTGGATTTACAATAAATGTAACCCTGATTAGCTTTCAACTCGACTAGAGATGACTTTTTTATTGTTCAGTTTGCTCGTAGGAGAGCCATAAAGACCCCTTAAAACCCCATCCTTCTTGGCCATGGCTCATTGCATCCACATCTACGACCACGTCCACATCCACGACCACGTCCAAATCCAAATCCAAGCACAGCCAGCAGTCAGGAAGCGCAATGTGCAATCTGAAGTGACTCCGGCTGTCTGCTGTCTAGACTCGAGACACACTCACATGTGCCAGCTGCACTACGCCGGCCAGATGAGCCGAACAAGTGCAGCCTGCTCCGGGATGGAGGATGCATTTGCTCGGCAGTGCCAGTGCTTGGCTTGATTTTTATTGACACAAGTTGCAGGCTGACTGCCGAGTGGCTAGTGCCTGGCCAAGTTCAGCACTCGGAAAAATAAAGGAAGTTAAAATATATTTCGATCTTTGTTTTAAAATTTACGCAATGCCAAGGGAATTTTATATGTCTCTAGAAACAATGCGTATATTCTTTGGAATGCGATTTAAGAATGGAATCTTTCTTTTCTAAATTAAAAATATTATTCCCCAATGATTGAAATGCATCTCATGAAAGTTTTATTATTAGCTTAGTTTCAGTTTACCATCAAAAATGTATTAGTTGAAATTGAACTCCGATTTGTCTATGGTATACATTTGCTTCAAGTGTGGCTGGCTGGCACACATTTTGCATATTTTATGAGTTCGTGTCGATGTCGTTTGTGCAACGAGCGTTTTGTTCTCTGCTGCAGCTCTTTGCATAATTATTGTGCTTCGAACTCTGTGTTTGATTCGAATTCTATGTAATGTCAGTGGCCCGCTACCGGGAGGTTGCTTTTAACGGCCGCGTTTAGTGCCCGCCGATGTGGTGATGGGGCGCTCGTGTAGCCCATCTGTAGGTACAAATACCCACGGGACATGTGACCCACTTGCGATTGCCAGTTGCACGTTGCCAGTGCCACTTGCTGCCCGTTGCCCGATGCCCGATGCCTGCTCCCCACTGATCGGCTCGCATAAATCAAGAACAGTCATTAATGTACTTGGCCTGCGCATACGATTTTCGGGCAAATTAACATCGCCTTGGATTTTCGGGTAGATTGACGGGGAAGACCCCCTGCTAAATTAGTTTTCACTATATACAGAGAGAAGCGGCCATAAGTACATATATGTATACATACGGCGATTTCGCTTGTTAACATTAATAATAACTTGTAATTTGCCGTCGTTGTTGAAAATCACTCACTGCGAGAGGCAGAGAAAAAAAAACTGAAAAAACTAATTACAACATTTTTCACGTGTGTGTAGGTAAACACATTCATTCATAATACGGAGCCGGGCCAGCATAATGTAATGTAAATGAGAAAACCCGGAGACGAGAAGAAACTTGACCAAAAAAGCGCAGACTTTGAAGATCTTCCGCATGGCTGGCTTCTGTCCCACCCCGCATCCCGGGTACACCGCGGACCGTGGATCTCGGCTCTGCAAGAGCTCCCCCCGAGAGTGATCTCAGTGTGTTGTTAATTTCTGTTCATTAAGTCAGAAAATAGCCAGGTTTAATGTTCGAGCGAGGCACAAAATTAATTAAACATTTATCAAAATCAACGCCGCCTCTCAGGGCCCCGCGATAACAGCGAAGATCCAACTCGATCCAACCCAATCCGATCCGATCCGAGCGAGCAGTGAAGCTGGTCGGATCCCCGATGACATTTGGCCATTTTATGGGCCAGAGCGCGGCATTGTCTTGGCCGCTTGTCATTGTCATTGCCCGCGTACTAGTCAAAGTACGAATGCCGCCGAGACTCTTGGCCGGAATCGTAAACGAAACCGAAAACGATGCCACAAATTCCGTGCTGCGACTGGGATACAGACGTGGACGTCAACATCAGTTCGCCTGTCGTTTCGAAATGAAAAATGCTCGAAACTCGGCTCAAAAAAGAAACACTTTGGCTCGTTATTCTTTAGCCTGGGTTTTGCTTTTTCGGGGGTCTTTTTTTTGCCTGTCTGCCTGCGATTCCAATTTCAACTCGGACTCGATGTGGTTGTGGATGGGCATATCGCTCGGCTTGGCCCAGCACTTGAATTGCACTTGAGTGCTGTAAATATTTTTTAAGGCTGCCTGGCTGGGATCTTGAAGCGAATCTCGAATGCCCTCCCTGAAGGCAGATGAGCCCCACACCTGAGCCGCGATGAGCCTGGCTTATTATGGGGTCAGCGGCTGGGCTTTGAAGTTATCGTCTTCACGGGGTATGTCGGCCAGATCTCTTCAAATCCATATCTATTGACAATATGTTGCATAGTCG
Source organism: Drosophila seguyi (assembly GCA_008042675.1). Taxonomy (NCBI): domain Eukaryota; kingdom Metazoa; phylum Arthropoda; class Insecta; order Diptera; family Drosophilidae; genus Drosophila; species Drosophila seguyi. The sequence goes on from VNJU01004565.1 coordinate 32,060, forward strand.
AAAGCCACACAAAAATTGGGTTGTCTTGAGTGATTATGTGGAAGATGCACTGCATTCCAATAAAATTTATGTAGCTCTTCCGTCTGGATGCTGTGCAGAACCCAAAATGATCAATTATTATGTTAAATTTACAAGTCATCAGCTTTCCATTAAATTTTAAAGTACTTTCTGAGGTTCCTCTCGGTCTCCGAGTTTTGGTTTTTAATATCAATTTATTAAACTCAAGCTCAGGAGCATTAAACCCCGTTTAACTTTTATTTTTGTCCATTTGGAATTCTACAGACTGCAGCCAGACAGCGACTCCTTTTTGGTAGAGAACTTTACCCCTGAAAAATGAGTTTTACTTTTTACCTTCGGCTCCTGTTGCTTGTTTTGGCTTTGTTGTAAGTCTTTCGCGTTTTTTTGGCAATTTGGGTTACATTGGCCGCTGTCTGAAAAATTATCTGGCACTTATATTCACGCTTAATTGGCATTTTTTATGAAACTCGAGCGTGCTGAAAAGTGCAGCGGCAAACAAACATTCGTGCTCCTCTCGGACTCCTTGGCTTCGGTTTCGGTTTCTCTACCTCTACCTCTACCTCAGCCTCTGACAATGACACTGGCACTCAAAATCAAAGGAGAAAAATCAATTTAATGAGCAAAACATGCAATAAATTACATCGGCCGACAAATGAATTTTATTTATTTCATTTTCCCTCCTTTCAACAAATTGGGTCACATATTGCAGGAATTTGTTTGCTTTTTTCCTGGTCATGTTCGGTTTTGTTTTGCTTTGGCTTTGAGTTCAGTTCGGGCCGAACAGGAAATGGCCAGTGGCCAACAGTTTTTTTTTATAATTTGAATTTTATTAATTCGATATTGAAGCCATTTATTTTATTTCGTTCCTAGCGACGCGCTGTGTTTTTGGCAAATGACAAAACGAGTTCTCTGACTTGACCTTTCGCTAGTCTCGCTCTAGCTTAATGCTATGCATGATTCTGGATGTTTTTTTTATTGTTTCACCGATATCGTGCGGCAATATGTCAGAGTCAGTGCCGTAAACTGGACCATCATCAGCCGACCATATACTTGGGGTTTTAGTCCCAGTAGCAGAAGCCAAATAAAATGTAAGTTGGGGGAATTTAAAAAGGCATTCGGCCGAGATCGATTTATTTGACATCAATGGCCAAGGCAAATAAAAGGCTGCCCCAGCTCCGGTTATTTGTGGCAATCAAAATGACTGATGAGCCAGCTCTATAAACTGGTTCGCATCTATTGCCCAAGCGTGGGCGTTTTATTGTCTTGGCCGGCGGTGGTAGCCAGAAATTAGAAATCTCTGATTCGATTTTAAATGCAAATCGATTTCGATCGGTGTATTTAAATGCGTCTAATTCGTTTTGTTGCCTTTGTCTTAAGCTCGAAATTTCAAATATTTATATCGATTTCTATTGGGTAGCCGTCAGCCGTCCCGCTGCGACGGACACAAATTAATGAAATTAATGAATGGGTTCGCTTGGGAAATTCTATCGGCCGCAGCCGAATCCGTAGCCATAAGCTTGCATCATTGACAAATCGCTGGACAAAGACGCTCCGAACACTTTGCCAGCTTAAATACTCGTAGATTTGGCTTAAGTCGCAGCCGCGGCTCAAGTGATAAATGATAGTCGAATGTGACTTGGCTTATGGTCTGCGTACACCTGTTTAGAGTCAACACGTTGTGAATGAATCGCTTCCGGCATGAATGGCACGGAACGGAATGGATTTGAATCTGTGTCTCATCGATGATGATGATGATGATGCCAGCCTCAAGTGCTGGTCTTTCGGTCGTTCTCGAGTGCAATCAAAGGTGTTTGATTCCAGGAAGAACAGAACCTCTGGGAATATCATCAAACTCTAGAGATGAGAAATATAGAATATAAATCCACATTATTTTGTGGATACTCCACATTCATTTCAAATCCAAACTCATCAAAATTAGTTTATTTGCCTAGTAAACATAAACAAATGGAGAATGAAATATAACTCAGATTTCTATACTCTTTTCCACCTGGTACAACATATTAATATTTTATGAACTCTTCTAAGCCAAATCTATTATTAAAAAGCGGTTTTGCCTTTTGTGTTGTAAAATAACAGCACGAGAATAAAGCAGAATCTAACTAGCCATTAAATTTTACCTCCGTGGCAGATGAGGCCCAGATAAGAGCCAGATCTCCATCGATTCATTTCACTTCCGAAACGATTCTTATTTTTTTTTTTGGTTTTACGACCAGCACGAGAAGCCTTTAGTGGCTCATCATAAACTGCAGGTGCCTGCCTCGAGCCGTCGAGGCTTCTCGGTGAATAGCGTCCGATAAATTTTCGCTAGTGGTACATAAAAATTTGTCACATAAATTACAATTTGCGTGCCCCTGTCGCCTGTCCAACAACGCGCACACTTGTCACACAGATATTCCGACACACTGGCGTTTCGCAATGAGTTTGTACACAAAGAACAACATTTTAATGGATTTACTTGCATTTAAACTTTAATGTCATAAAATTTTACGATATTTCACAAGTATTCATTTTTAAAAGCAGAAAATTATCAGTAATTTGTATATAAAATCATTGAAATCCTTGTAATCTCCCAAGTAACATTTTAATCCAGGATATTAAACTTACGTCCCCCTTAGCAATATTTTCTTCCTGTGCA
>VNJU01004572.1:0-10838 GCA_008042675.1 Drosophila seguyi
CTCTTCTTTGGTGATGTTGTCGGTGCCAGAGCCTTGTGAACAAATGTCCATGGCTTCTTCGGGCTCCCGAGTGGGTTCGATGTTAATCGAGTTGGGGCTGCTAGAGCACCCTGTTTGAGTGTTAACTACATTGGTTTCCATATGTTGGTCCCACGAGTAGTGAGGAAGGGAATATCCCCCGGGGCAGAGCCTCATACCCCGGATCAGGCGCTTGTACGACCGGAGGTGCCAGGTATCCGGAAGCCACCGTTAAAAGACACACTAACGTAGTGCCATTCATCACAGGGGCACGGTACGGTGACACCGGTGATTACGGGTTTTATTCGAGTTGTCCTCTCTAGATCCGCCATATTTAGTCTAGAGCAGGGGCACCTCGAGCAGGATGTGCTTCTTCACCACGTATGGTCGGTCTTTGGTAGTCGGCATGTGACTGCCAACTCCCACTGGCTGAGTCAGATCGGCGCGGCGACAGGCACGCACGCTTCTTTGACAAAGCCTTAGCCCCCAACAAATCGTTATAATTTGCACACAAAACTCTAAAGGGTTCATGCAATTGAAAGGACGTTCTACAATGGCGCAGCACTAAGGGAATATAGGATCTAGTATTTCTACTCGGTACGTGAAAGTTAAGCTGACCCAACAAGTCAGCACTCTCCACGTCACCATGGATAAGGTTATAAATAAAGGTAATGCCAAGCATGGTTCTACGGTTGGATAAGGATGGTAAGTTAATAAGGAGAAGTCTACTAGAATAGGACTGACTTCACGACAAATAATATTTTTAAAAAGAGACTCACCCCTCTCGTTTGTTTCCTTTTTTCCCCACAGTGTATGCCTTGCGTTAGCATCGCACCCGAGGATGATCGTCGTCTTAGTCTCCTCGGCCCGTTGCATCACCCTGATGAACGCTTCAGGGGGTGCTGGTTCGTCATGGGTCATGTAGTCGGAGGCTATCAGTAAGGCTGTCCCGTCCGTGCTTCAAGCCTGCCCACTGCTAGGTCTGAGTTGCTAAGATTGGGATGTAGAAGAGCGTTAAGGTTGTTTTTAATGATTATACCCGCCCTCGAGTTTGTGTAAAGTGTTGTGTATCCTTTAATGGCCATGCCAGAGATTTGGCCGTCCCTGGTCCATGGTACTTGTGGCTTGTCCTCATTTCTCGCTCTGCCTTTAGGATGGACCAGTCTGCCATGTCGACATCCTGGTTTAGGGCCCTAAGAGTTTTGAGCAACCTGTCGTGGCTTAAGAGTCCCTTAGGCAACCAAATACGAGCTGTGGGCCTTCTCGGGCTATCCGTGGTGGGGACGAGCTTTAGGCTAAGCCCTTTCCATGCGCTGCTAATCTTAGCAACCAATCCGCCAGGATGTCCTTTGAAGACTCGTCGTCGCATCTGATCACCCGGTGCCCTCGAACCATGTCTGAGGAGTCAAAGGATGGTGTCGGCCCAGCTGGCTCAGCTAGTATTTTGTCTGATACCATCTTAGACAATCTGGTCTCGACCTCATCCCATTTCTCCGACAGCAGGCGCCCATCGTCCTTGAGCTAATCCACCAGTGCCATGGCTTGACTGCTCTAGCCACCTCGCTGAATTTCTTCTCCGGCTTGACGAAGGATGTTGCTTTGGGGACCTTTGCCCTTTTCGGAGCGCTCCCACTCGCTTCTTGTGATCGGTTGCGCTTCGATTGGGGCGGCTGGAACGCTTCCGGGTGCTCTCTTTCATATCTTTCGAAGTCCTCGATCACTGGCTGGAATCGGACTCTGTTTCTGGCATCTCGCTGGTCCGCTTTGCCCTTCTCGTTCTTGGATATCTTCGCCAGAATAAAACGGGCTTTACTGGCCTGCGCTTTTCTCTGCTGATGGGAAATCGACTTTGGCTTGTCCTTTCTCCCGACTTAGCAGTCCCCACCGAGCTCGACGGAGGTAGTGTCTCATCATCTGAGCGCAGTAACTCTTCTTTGTCAATTTCGGAAATGTATTGGGGTTTTACCTTCCGAAGCGGATTGTTTTTTGGAGTTCATAGTCATAAACGCCCGCGTTGCTCGGCGAGGCGAGTGAGGCGGGCTCGAGGGGTTTGGGGCTTTGAAGAGGGTCCACCGTGGCTTCGCCCCTAAGCCATGGCAAGGCTTGTTCCGGCCCAGGGTTGTCCGGCCCTGGGAAGGCTCCGTTCTAACACAGGTGGATTAATCCCTCAGCTGCGAACCGAAAGTCAAAGGGCACTGGTCGCTTTACACGCCTGACTTGAGGGGAGGTCGTTTTAAGACTTACCCAGGTCTCGGTAGGGAGGAGAAGTCATAGGAGATGTAGGATGGGGGTAGGGGGCTCACAAGAAATTGCCGCTCGTGTTAGCCGTACGTATTTCGTTTCCAGGAGGTACCGCGCGGAGGACCCTCTCCGAGGAGAAAGTGGTGTCTATCAGATTGATATTCACCTGCGAGTCGACTTGATGCACCAGTAAAGCCTTACTGATGCACCCTTACCACGTGCTGGAAAACCGTGTTCGTTGCTTGTTTTATATGCGTATTATAATACTCTATGTTATACCGCTTTATATATCGGGCTTCGCGTTACAGTTTTGTTATATACTCCAACGAAAATTAAGAAACCTACCAGCCCCGACCACTATTAATTCGCAGGGCAAGTTTATTTTTCCTTTCTATAATAAAAATCTGGTTTTTGAAGTTACGAAGTTTAATAAAACTTTTCTGTATAAAAACTAAGAGAATAAAATATTCATTCAGTTTCTTATGTGTTATCGTTTAATAAAAAATTTTAATTTTATGTTATTACTATATATGGATTTGTACTAAATATAGATATTATTTATTTATTTTTCTAGATACGATCTTGTGAAAGTTTACCAACCAAGTATTTGGAAAATGGTCCTATGGAAAACTGCGAGCGATTTTGCGACCCCCTTAAAGCAGCACAATCAGAACATAATTATAATAGACCCTATCCAGATCTTATGGTGCCCATATTTGTTTATAACTGTATCGAACATTTAGAGGAAAATGGTTTGGAAAAGGTCGGACTTTTTCGTGTAAGCTCATCCAAAAAGCGTATTAAGCAGGTATGTCTTTTTTTCTGCAAAAGACTTTTATTATTTGTCCAATATTACTCTAGTTGAGAGAAGAATTCGATAACGGTAATGGATATTTGAGAATTCCTGTCAATACATGTCCACACGATGTTGCCACCCTGCTTAAAGAATTTTTACGAGACCTTCCCGAACCTCTTCTGTGTATGACGCTATATTCTACATTTCTAGAAACTCAACGTGCGTAAATACATTATATTTTATAAATAAACTTGAAAGGAAACCAACTGGAAAGTTTAAGTTTGTATACCTTTGCAGTTTACGATTGAATTTATAAATAAAAAACAATAAATTTAAATTTCCTAGATTTGTGATAAAAAAACAAATTTAGATACACAGCATATGAGGGGACATATACAGTTTTTTAGCTTAGGAATCACAGGCTTTTTTTGTATAACTTCCATAGTTGTATATGATAAAGTTATACTGATTCTGTTGCCTGAACAAAAACTTTTAAAGCATATGAGTAAGTATTAAAATGGTTACTTTCATATTGACAACAACCAATAATACTTGCTGCATCTGCAGTGCATGGGCTATAGACGAAATATATTTTTTTATTTTTTTTGTAATTGGAATTAATAAAACACCTCTTATCTTGTTAAAAGAGTTAATCAAGTGACTTTAGATACTTTGACAGCGATCTTCTTTAAATTGGTATGCGTTAAAAACATTTTTTGTCGACCTAGCAATGTAAGGACCAAGATCTTTTAAAATCTAGTCTCCGTATAAGAATACGTTAAATTTTATCGATTTTAATTTGACTAGCTCCGCTCAAAATGAAGTCATTGCATTGCCTAGTAATAACATAAGATGAATTTTCTTAAAGCAAAAAACTACATATACAAAAAACAGAGCGAACGCGAAACCGAAATTGTTAAAAAAAAATGTTATCCTAGTACTAAAATAAAATAAATTAGCTTTCGAAATGTTGCAAGCGAAATTGCTTTATAATTTGCTGGTGAACCAGAGTGACCAGAGTGTATATATAATTATAATTTACAGCCGTTTGCTACCGAGCGTGCTTTTGTTAGTCAGACTTACAATCGGACCTTAACAACTTTCAAGCATGGTGTCGTGCTAACTTATTACATCTCAACATCTACAAATGCCAAGTGCTAACATTTTCACTTGTCCCTCCCCAGTGTGCAACATATATGCTTAATGAATTTGCTTTGGAAAGAATAACTCTTGTTGACGATTTAGGTGTCCGTCTCGATCCTAAACTTTCGTTTTCAGAACATAACTCTTGCATGGCTAATAAGGCCAAAGACGTGATTGGTTTTTTTAAAAGGTGGTAAAGGAATTTGATTCCCCTTATGTAACTCTCTTAACTTCGTTAGTTTGTCCCATTAGAAATAGAGGGCTGCATAACACCATTCTATTTATAGCAACGCGCGCCGACTTAACTTCGTTCATTTGCAAACGCGCCGAATTCTTTCGTTCATTTCAACACGATTGTCTCACTTGCCGGTTTGAATGGTCTTATGCAGCCCTTTAATTCGAATGTATGTTTCTTGCGCTTGGCATCCTCAATTTGGAGTTCATATTATGTTAGTACCCACTAATGCGAGGGTAGGAAGTTCTCCGTTATCTTTTCGCTCGGTTTTTTTATATGAAGTTTTGTTTTCTGATAGTACTCGGCTTAAAAATTAAAATTAAGAACAATTTTGTTTCGATTTTGATAAAATCTCTTATTGCATTGCGAATCTAAGAAAATCCCAGCAGGCGTTCGGTGTTGTAATATAAACTTTTATACACCTTCAGTAATTTTTATTTTATTTCCAATCCGATCCAATTGAAACCTGTTAGGGTGTCCAAGCTCATGCTTTCCAAAGTTATCTTTTATTCCCGATTAATAATAATAACAAACTGAAATTTGCAGGTATACGAAATCGGCGATTGCAACTCGAGGCTATATCACATTTAATAAGACTACTTCCGATTCCCCATAGAGACACGTTGTATGTTCTACTCGTATTCCTTGCCAAAGTGGCAGCACACAGCGACGATGTATGCGATGCTGATGGAAATTGTTTAATAATTGGCAATAAAATGGATAGCACTAACCTTGCAACAGTTTTTGCTCCAAACATTTTGCGCAATACAACTTTGTCGTTGGATAAAAAAAGAGAACAGCAGCAGATGAGCGATGCAATCAACGTAGTCAGGTATGTTTACCACAATAAAATGCAGAACATTTTGTAAAAATACCATGCAGTGACGATGATCACCAATGCGAGAATTAAATTCTTTTTATGCAATTTGCATCAGTACAAGAAAAACAATAATAACAGATATTTGGTTGTTTACTTTTAAAGGGCTTTGAATGTTTGTTTAAAGCGCCAGACTTTAGAAACAAACATTAAAATAAATATAAGTCGACTTTGTCGCAATCTACAAACTTGAAAGCATCTGATAATTTGAATAGATGAAAATATGATGATAAAAAACTAAGCTTTGTCGTTTTTCATTTCCCGATATTGCGTAATAAGGACATAAAAACATATCTACATGTCGAAATGAGATTAATAAATATTTAAAGAAAAGTGCAGAAGACATTGAAATGATATAATTACTTAATATTTTGTTTTTAAAGGACCTTGATTGATCACTATGAGGAAATATTTAAAATACCTGCAGAACTTCTAGACATCCTTTATGCTCAAATGCTAGATGTATGTCCCGATAAGTTGTATGAACTGATTTCCACAAAAGCACAGCATTTTCAATGGTAAGGTTACTAAAATTATAATTAGATATAAAAAAGTATTATTAGAATAAATTTGGATTGTAAATTATTGCAATATAATATTATTTTATTTATAGGAATCTGCACCACCACCTAGACGATTTCCCAAATTGCAATGAAACAGCAAGCTTGACGGACGATGTTTTTGAAAATATTCACAAGGAAAGTCATGGGTTTGTATTATTGTTAATATCTACTATCTGAACATTAAAAAGAAAATAATGTAGATTACTCCATAGCGGTCAAGTCCTTGACACCAATACAAACATAAGTATAAATACCAATTATGATGAAGGATTAAGTGCTAATCGATATTGGCAAGAAGATAAAGATAAAGTTTTGACGGCAAGCTTGAAAATATCATTGCCAGAAAAATTAAAATTACTTGAAAGTAGGGGTAAATATGCTTATATATTTTCTTTATATTCATGAAATTAATAATTTCCTGTTTCTGTGTATGATTTCCAATTAATAGAAATTAATACAACAACACCCTTAAAAGATGTCGATAATTCGGAACCACAAATTTTCAATAATTTGGTGGTGGAAAAACGAAAACGAAAGCTCCACAAGCGACAACATTTAATACCTAGCTCCATTCGGTTAAATAACTAAGAATTTTTATTTTACAAAAAAGTGTAATGCCAAACTTTTAATAAAACTACAATTAAAGAAGTATTATGTGCAGCCAATGTTATATAAATTCAAGAAATATATGTGTTTTGAAATAATTTCTTACAATAATACCCAATAAAACCATATGGGACGGAAGGTTTTTGAGATACACATCTTTTGAGTCTATTTTTACAATTGAGGGAGTATTAATAGTATTCTTTTATTGATTTAATTATGAACTTGAAATTAGAGCAATTATGTTTACACGCGGCTGCTGGTGGTAGAAGAGAGAGAGATCGTTCTCGCAAGTTATCGAAAAAGCTAAGTATCGAAAAGTGCCATTAGCGGTGTTGGCTGTTTGCCATTATACCGGCGGACGCAGGCACGGTGCGGAAGTTAGTGGGTGGTCCCCACACAATCAATCGCTTAAAGTGAAAGACTAAAGATACAACAAGAAAGGAAGCTTACTTCGGCATGCTGAAGTTTAAATACCCTTACAGTAATTAGAAGAAGAAGAAGAAAAATGTTCTGTCTTTTTCGCTTTCTCGGGTACTGTTATAAAATAAATGTTGCCAGTGCAGAATGTTGCTGGCTAAATTTTTTGCAAGCAACAAAGTCAAACAGATATATATATTCCTATGGCAGTTATATGATATAAAGGTCCGATTTTGATAAAATTTTAAATCGATATTCTGGAATAATCCAAAAATGGCCATATCTCAAATTTCATGAAAATATGTGGAAAATTGGCTTGGTTAGATTTTTCCCACCAAATTTTTTGATCGGTCCTATGGCAGCTATATGATATAGTTGTCCGATTTTGATAAAATTAAATCCGAAATTCTGGAATAATACCAAATGGTCAGATCTAAAATTTTATGCAAATATCGTAAAAATTGTCCAAGTTATAATTTTATTCATTAAAATGTAGCAATCGTTCCTATGGCAGCTATAAGATGTAGTCGTCCGATCCGGCCGGTTCCGACTCATAAAGTAGTGAGAGTATAAAGAAAACTATCTGCAAAGTTTTATCCAGATAGCTTTACAACTAAGGGACTAGTTTGCGTAGAAACGGACGGACAGACGGACAGTCGGACAGACGGACAGACGGACAGGCGGACAGACGGACACCCGGACAGACGGACATGGCTAGATCGACTCGGCTGTTGATGCTGATTAAGAATATATATACTTTATAGGGTCGGAAATGTGTCCTTCACTGCGTTGCAAACTTCTGACTAAAATTAGAATACCCTGAGAGGGTATAAAAAACATAAATAAATTGTTCGGAATTTCTTTACTTAAATAAGAATACGTAATTGAAAAATTCATATCCGACCGTATAATATGTAATATTTTAGTTTGATCAATATATTCTTACAATCAAACATAACCATAACCATCTTCAACTCCAAAAATTGTGATGAACCGTCAGTGCTCGGGTGGCTCAGGGATGGCCGGGATTCGTCTTAGCAATTTATAATTGTTTCAGGGGACGTAGACAGTTGGAGAGGACATTCAGGTCCACCAAAGTGGGAAGAGTTTGAGAGGCCTTTCAGGTCTACCAATGTGCGAAGAGTTTGAGAGGCCGTTCAGGTCTGGCAAAGTAAGAAGAGTTGAAGAGGCCGTTCAGGGCTACCAATTAATGAGACGCTCGGGTCGGACTCCGAACCGGAAGATGAGAATAAAAGACTACTATAGTTACCCAGTCGGACTTTGCTTCATGCGGTGAGCGATTCTGCGTAGAAATCTATGGTGAGCGGGGATGGCTTTTCGTATGATCCCCAGTTCAGCAAAGCGGCAAATTGGTGACTCATGTACATGAATCGACCGCTGCTCCGTTCATGGTAAAATTCTGTGCCTTTGCCCAGGGTGATATTTTTCCCTTTTGGGATTTTTTTGCACAACAAATAATTCTCGGCAATGAACGTATTATTTGCTTTGTTAAAACAATAGAAAATTAATACAATATTAAAAAGGTTTATCACTATTAATAATAACTAAAATTATATTTTCAAACGCAAATTAATCATTTGAAATCCCTTCATTTTGTTCAAATAAGAATGGTAAATATACCGGCCGCTCCAGGTAGTTACACTATTTATAGCACTTTCCACGTCACCGTGGATAAGGTTATAAATAAAGGTAATTCTTAACATGGTTCTACGGTTAGATAAAGATGGTAAATTAATAATGAGGAGTCTACTAGAATAGGAGGGTAACCTCTGGTTTGCATCCCAGTTTAAACCGCGTAAAGCGAAAAGTAAAAAGATTTTTCGAACCGACTCAATGCGTTTACTGTGGACCCCATACTAAGGGCTCAAAACTCAAGACCCATATTTTAAGATAGGGCGAACTAAGAAAAGATATAGGGATTTTGCAACGTAAGGGTCATTGAATTCTTTCGACCAACGTTTAATGAATCCAAGCACACCTCCCACTTTGTTCACCATGCATGTAATATGATCAATAAAGTCGAGCTAAGGATGCAGGCGGACATCCAAAGAGCAGCAGTTTAGCATGTAAGTCGCAAGCTTGGGAGCGAGACGAGGGAATGTCATAGGCTTGCAGCTTAGAACCGTTCAAGTTTAATAAGTTTTTGCTTCACCATTTTTGAAAATGATTAAGAAACCAGACTGGCAAGACGCGTCCGTATATTGCACGCAAAAATTGACGTTGTCCGCGTACATAAGTACTCTGGAGTTAGTCAGGATATTGGGCAGGTCGTTAATAAATCATGGTAAAAACAAGGGACAATTTTAGACTGCACAGGGCGTCGGCACAATACCTAAGCAGACAGCCGGGTATTCCGTCGGAACCTAGAAAATAAAAGGATAGAGCTTTCGTTTAAGGTAGGACTGAAAATTAAGTTCGATTTGGGACTGATGAAAGAATAAGTCAGATTTGAGTCAATGGAATTTGAGTAAGTGGTTTGAAAAAACTGCGCAAACAGATCGGCAATTGCCTGATCATTTTTTACGGTTGCATTTTCAAAGGAAAGCGAGGAAGGATAAGGAATTGGCTTACGGTTAGTGTTATTATACACCGGCCTGTAGGATTAGGGTAGAGCTTCTATACCGGACTTCTAATAAAAGAGAGCAGCTTGGTAGGGTCTATTTGTTCCCAAATCCTGTAGGGGGGGAATAAGTTCACCTCCTAGATGTTGAAGTCGACGTCTGATTAGCGTTCACATAGAATATGTTCTGATGTTTTTTTTTGCGCCATCTCACAGAATCTGCAGGTGTCAATTTCTGAAAGTTTTAATTTCTTAAAGTGGTACCTAAGGTGACCCGTCAGTGTACCATGTTTGTGATATATTGATTTTGTTTTCCATCCATTCCAAGTGTACAAGACTACAGAGAAGTTACTGTGAAAAACGAGTTTTGGTCTTTTGGGGCAGCACCATTGGGGCAGCACCATTGGGGTCTGCCACCATAGTCACGCGCAGGTGTGGGCATTTCCCAGTCTCAGAGAGGTAGGTTGGTGCCTCACTCTCTGAGATGGGTTGCTCCACACCCACACACCCAGGAAAGTGAGTAGCCAGGAGTAAGCTGCTCGTTTCCCTTGGGTTGTTTGTGTATGGCCCATCCAGCTTTTTCAGCGTGCAGATGCCGTTTAAGTGGTCTTTAGAGAGGGCTTTTTGTAGCCCAACAGCTTCCACGTAGCCCGTTTTGACTCTCTCAGCTCTGTATTCTACAGCGTTGAAGCTAAGCTGTAGGTGTCCCATGTGGTCCTCCCACTCTTCGCTTTATTGAAGAGCCTTCGTGCAGTCTTTTTGAGATCTTCAAGGTTTTTGTTCCACCAGGGAACAGCCCTTTTGATCTTGCGAACCTTTTGTTCGCAGCTGGCGTGATATGCTGATTCAAAATTTATGTGAAGCACAGTAGCTTCACGCTCAAACTCGTCTATTGAAGTTATCGGACGGGTGGAGCAGTCTCTGGATTGCACAAGTTCAAAACAGAAAATATCCCAGTTGGTCTTTCTGGGATTTCTAGTAGGTAGACTACATTGTGAGGCGCTTCCTATGTCAAATCGAATGTGATGTGTTCATACTACAGAGAGTTAGATCAAGGACTTCCTCTCTAATCGCATTAATAAATGTAGGTTCGCTGCCCCGATTTAGTACACCCACGTCATTACTAATAATGTATTCAAAAAGGCACTCACCCCTTTTGTTGATGTTACTGGTTCCCCAGATCGTGTGATGCGCATTAGCATCGCATGCGATTATCCATCTAAACCGGTTTCTCTGGCAGTGCTCTATCAGGGCACAGGTAGCCGCCGTAGGCACGTCCTCCGAGTCGCCGGGAAGATAGGCGGAGGCCAGGACTGCCTCCTGCTTGCCATGGGCAGTGGGTATTTTAACCCAAACTGCCG
>VNJU01004575.1:0-76281 GCA_008042675.1 Drosophila seguyi
ATCGATGTTTACATTTCCCTTTGGGTGCAGAGGATCTTCTTTACAGTTGTTTACACACATTTTAACGCGCGAGTATTATAACGGGTTTATTAACACACGCGACTACTATCAGACGATATTCACACGCGATTACTACAACTGACGTGGCTCGCGAACGGGTGAAAGCGCGGGAGGGACTGAGGAGGCTGCGGCGAGGCACCTGTATTTATAGCTGCGGGGGAGTGAGAGAGCGCGAGATAGATCGCTAGAGCCAAGCACAGAGAGAGAGAGAGAAAGAGACTGCGGCTGCAGCGGCTGCTGCAGCATATTGAGTGTGTTATCAATAATCTATGAGCGAGAGTGAGAGTGGGAGTGAGAGTGGGAGTGGGAGTGAGAGTGAGAGTGAGAGTGGGAGTGGGAGTAAGAGTTAGAGGGCCGCTCAGCGAGCGCCGCTCACTGCTTGCAAGAACTTTTTATGTTATTGGAGAGCGGCTTCGCCTGCTGCGGCCTCACCTGCTGCGGCCACGTGTACCGGATGTGGTTTGTTTACATTGATTCAGCGTGCTATCACTGAACGGCGCTACCTGAGCTGCACTCACACTCTCACTCTCACTCTCAACTTACTGATACACTCAACTTGCCAAGCGGCCGACCTCGCTCTCAAGCTTTTGTAAACAAAGAACTGCACATATGTATATGTATATATATGTATATATAAATATATGTATATTCCGATGGATCTATGCTTAAAGCTTTATTCTTGTCACAAAAATCTTACTTGTGCCATTCTTTGTTTTCAAAAACGTGGGAGCGAGGGAGATGACGTGTATCAATAATTTGACAGTGAGAGTAAGAGTGAGCATCACTCAGAAAATGATAAAGGAGTCACTTCCGACCCTATAAACCATATATATTCCTGATCAGGATCAAAAGCCGAATCGATCTAGACATGTCCGACAACAACAAAAATGTTGACCCATATTTTCAAAAATATGTCGTCAAAATTTTGAAAAATTAACAAAAAAAATAGATTTTGAGTTTTGGATGCAGAAAAGATTGCCTCAAAAAACTGAGAAGAAAAAACCAAACCAGAGTGAAATCGGATGAGTTTAAGCCAAGTTATGGCAAAAAAACTATTGACGGTGTTCGCGATTTTTCAACCAAAAATGTTACCCATAAAAATAAAAATAAAAATTGCCGGAAGAACAAAAAAAATATTTTTAATACAGAAAACTAGCTTTTTTGTTTATTACGTAAACATTGAAATAAAGTGTCGAGGGAAGAACTAAAACAAAAAATAACAAATATTTGCCTATCTCTATTTAAGTTTTTCAACTTGTTGGCAAATTCTAATACTCAATTTTCCCCTCAGCATTTAATTATAAATTTTTCTATATGTTTTCTGTTCCAGTTTTCCCTCTATTTATTTTGTCCTGTCGCTGAACTCGCTGCAAAGGTCAACCGTCTGCCCCTGTGGCCTGGCATCAATCGCGTATCAAGCGCCAGGATCGACTCCTTTGGCCTCATTAAAGAGCTTGCCCTCGACACACACACACTCTCGAAGGGTCTCACACACACACACACACACACGGACGCGGAAAAGGGACGAAAGCAAAAACAAAAATAAAAAAAAAAGGACGAGGCAAGGACTTGGCGGGGCAGTCAGTAATGTGTAATTTATTGCTCTGCTCAAATTGAAACTAAGCGCCATTAAAAAACAATAAACTAAACATGTAATAAATTCAGACCGAACAAGCGCACACTTGTGTAAGCTCCCCTCTCTTTTACGTCCTGATCCTGATCCTACATGTGTGTGTGTGTGTAACCAAAAAAAAAAACATATACAAACATACCAACACATGTACATTTTGTACAACAAAAAAAGCAAAATAACTGCACAAAATAAATTGACCAAATCTGTTGGATAAAAGGATTTGAAAGCAATTAATTGCCAGCGCATAGAAAACATCAACACACACATACACTTGCACACACACACTTGCCTGCACACACACACACACTTGCCTGCACACACACACACACAACAATTGCTGCAAAATCCACAGAACAAGAAAACAAAATAAGCAACAAAGAGAAAACCAAATTGCAGTTGCCAAATTACCAAAAGAAACAGTGAAACCCAAAAAAAAAAATATAAAAAAAATGAAAAATGAAAAATCCACAAAATGGAAAATACTCAAACGAGAAAGGCTTGCAATATGGAGGGCAAATATTTGAGGTCTCTATTATAATATTATATAAAAATATTATAGGCGCAACGTAAACCAAAATTCTGGTTAGAATTTAAATAGGAATAATATCGAAATTCATTACTTGAAAACTTGAAAGGGACCGACCCAATGACTTCAATTCTCTGTCTCGGCCAGTAGGGCAAGGTGGCACACGCATCTTTCCAGATAGAACGGATGGCTTCCGGTAAGCCTCACCAGGTCCTCGAAGCTTACAATCTCTTCGTCCTGCTCGAAATTAAGGTTCTAAGTGAAAAAAATAATGAAAAAAAAAATATATATATAAAATATATATAAACAAAAAATATATAAATATATATAATATTATTATATTTTACATTGTTTTCTAAATATTAAAAAAAAACTCTTAAGACCAAAAACGTTTTTCAAATGTTTTTAGTAAATTATATATAATTTAAAAACGTTATAATTAGATTAAAATGTTCTCGAAATATTTTAAGTATCTTAATATTTTAAAAACCTTCAACATGTTTTTAAAATTATTTCGAAATATTTCTTTACTAATTCTAATGTTGACTAGAGGCTTTAAAACGTTTTATAAATATTTTAAAATATTTTTCCAAGTACTTAATATATATATATATATATAAGAAAGGAATAACTTTGGACTTTGTCTTGGAAAAATGCAAAACTCAATTCAAAACTCACATCATCCATGTTATCGTCAGACTCATCGAGATCCTCATCTTTGATATTATCTTTGCGTTCTTCAAAATCGAAATTTTCTTTATTCTCAATGGCCTTGACATCCATTTTAGCCTTCTTGGGATATTTGTACATAGGCCGGTCCCTCATCTCCTCAAAGTCCACAATATCCTGCATATCCTGCACGGTCCAGTGCTCATCCAAATTCTCATCGTCCTCTGGCTCCATCTTCTGCTTCTGGTAACAGCAAAGTCTACGTGCCAGGACTGGAATGGCTTTTTTGAGGACCTCGGGCGGTATCTTGGTTACGTTGACCATCTCCTCAAAGGTCATCAGCCTCTCGTTCTCCAGCTCACGCATAATGCGCTCATAGTGTTTCTGCAGCTCTTGATCATCCATTTTGTTAAGAATTATTTAATGTGAAGTATTATTAAAGCGAAAGTTTTTGTGTTTTTTTACTCAATTTAAATGAACTAAATTTGCTGTATAAATTTTTCTCGGATATGATGTTTATGATGCGACAGCTGGAGCTATACTGATGTGCTGGGGAGCTCCATACTGACACCCTGACTGATCTAATGACAAATGGCTCAGGGATAAACGAGATCGCAGAATTTAGTTTACAATCTATGGGAATCTTTTAGCCTTCTTCACACTTATAATTATTATATTTACATTTTTTATGGTGCCACTCAATTAACGTTGAAAGCTTATAAAAAACACTAACTCTCTATCAACAGAATTTTTGGCTTACGTATTAATTTGTAAATATTTTAAAATTGATCCTTAATAATTTTAATTGTTTGTAAATATTTTCTAAATGTGTTTTATATAATTCTTTTCTGGATTCTAAATATTTTACAACATTTCCTTAAAGTTTAAAACAATTTTAGAATTTTCTTTGTTTTTTAAGAATTTAATCATCTTAAAATACTTTTCTTGAATCTTCCAAAGATTTTAAGTGGTTTTTCAGGACTTTAAATGTGATCTTAGTATTTACAAAAAAAATCATAATGATTTTAATATTTTAAAATGTTTTCTAAATATTTTAAAATTTTTTCTTTATGTTTTGAACTGTTTTCTAAGTATTAACATTTTTGTATTAATATATTAATTATTTTATAAATTATTCCAAATATTTTTTGGCTATTTCTTATTATTCTAAAATATTTTTTAAGTATATATAAACATCTTACAGGTTTTTGAAGTACCTTATAATATTTATTACTTCTTTAAAATTAATTTCTGAGCATTTTTAAGATTTTTAAAGTAATTAAATATTTTTGACATATTTTTCATTGTTTTCTAAATATTTTCAAACCACTCTTAAGACCTAAAAACGTTTTTCAAATATTTTTAGTAAATTCTATACAATTTAAAAACGTTCTTAATAGTTTAAAATGTTTTTTAAATATTTTAAGTATCTTCTAAATATTTTATACAATTTAAAAACGTTCTAAATAGTTAAAAAATTTTTCTAAATATCTTAATTATTTTATAAATATTTTAAAAACCTTCAAAATATTTTTAAAATAATTTCGAAATATTTATTTACTAATTCTAATGTTGACTAGAGACTTTAAAACGTTTTATAAATATTTAATAATTATTTCCAAGTACTTAAATATTTTAATACTTTCTAAATGCTTTACAAGGTTTTCTTAAAATTTTAAAATTATTATTTAAATATATATAAATGTTGTAAGTTTTCAAAAATATTTTTAAATATTTTCTAAAGTATTTTTAATTTGTTTAAGTTCCGTTTGCAGGCATAAAAGCGACTAGAACATACCTGACTTTATAGTTTCTAATACATTTAATTGTAATAATTTAATAAATTAATTAAAAATGGTATTGAATTTATTAAATTAAAAATATTGAAAAAAAAAGAAAAATAAATATAATTGCATGGTTTAATGTGCTCTCTGGACCCTTTTGTGGCCACGATGAGTGTGCCTAAGTGGCTTCTTGTAGCTGAGCAGGCGCCACTTGGTGGATCGCTTGCGACCGATCATCTTGAGGGCTTTGGCCAGTTCCTGTTCCTCGAGGCCAGTGCTCGCCACCAGCTGATCCATGCGCTGGAACTTCAACCTTTGGTAGGAGCCTATTACCTTTCTATATACATCAGTCATTTCCAACTGCGAATATCGATTATTATACCTCTAAATTCTAATATTCAGATCGCACTAACCGGCTTGCTTTCCTCAGATAATTGCTGACCAAACAACTCCGAGTCGTAGGCCAACAAATAATACGAGCTGATGCGCCACTTTCTGCGCTTGATCTTGCCAATCCGCTTGAGGACCCTGCGGACGGACTTCTTCGACAGCTGAGTGCGCTCCCTCAGATCCCTGAGAGACCTGTACTTGCGACCAGCGAATGCCTTGCGAACGAGGCTGTCAGGACTACCATCATCGGGATAAATCTAAAGATAAGGCTTACATTAATTGGGGTAATTTTAATAATTTTAAATAAAGAATATATGTAATTTGGTGTTATTTTTAGGACTATTACTATAACTAGTTATTCTTTAAAAAATCTATAGTTTATATTATAGTAATATATATTCTATTTATTATATTATTTATATCATATAATCTACAATCTTCTACTTACATCCCCTTCAAGCTCTTCAGGATCTGTAATATTCTCGTTCTCTTCACAAGTTCCCGGCTATTAATGTAAGAGTTCTAGAAATTATAAATAAAAATACAATTTAAAGCCCTCACATTTATTTCTTGGCCAGCTACTGCTGGTGGCTCACTCTCCGCTTTCTTTGACTCGAATTCATCCTTAAAATAATCAATTGTTTACATATTTATTTAAACTTAAATAGAGAGTACTTACATCTATTTCCATACTCTCCGTTTCCGAATTTGGGCGAGAGCTCTGATAAGAAATATATTAGTAATATATTTTTAAATTAGATTTATCTAGTTTTTTGTATAAATTAAAATCATAGAACAATCATTGCTCACTCACATCTTCATCCGGCTCTGAAAAATCTGTTTTATTCTCTGTAATATTTATTTGCGTTGAATCTCTATTATAATCTTCATCTTCAGAACTTGGTAATTCTTCTGAGCTGCAATAGCTTAAAGGCTGGAAATATTTTAAACATGTTTAGTGTATTTTTTTTTTTAAATAAATATAAAAATTAATCAAAAACCCTTGCATACTCACACTTTCAGGCGGTGACACTGAGGAATCTCTATTTTCCTGTTCCTTATAACTATTCTCTGCCTAAAAAAAAAACGAAAGTCTTACAGAGTATTAATAAATATGTAAAAACCAAGCACTTACATCTACTTCCATATTCTCCTGATCTGGTTTTGATTCCGAGTTACATACAGACATAGGTTCATCCTGGGAAATATTAAAAATTTTAAAGAGATTTTTAAATCCAAGTAAGACCACTCACATGTTGCTGTTTAGCCACTGAATCGTTTTGCAAATCAATGGGGGGAATGCTATTGATATTTTCTTCAATAGGAATGATGGGAGCTCGATTGGCCTCATCGCCACTGTTGTCGCAAGCACTTCTGATACTGCTGCGGCTACCGCCATCGCTAGAGTTACCGCTATAGCTACCGGTACGGCTTCCGCTATCGCTTCCGCTTCCGCTATCGCTCCCGCTTCCGCTTCCGCTATCGCTCCCGCTACGGCTATGGCTACCGCTTCGGCTACGGCTCCCGCTACGGCTTCTGCTACGGCTACGGCTGCGGCTACGGCTATTGCTACGGCTATGGCTATGGCTACGGCTACTGCTACGGCTCACGCTACGGCTACTGCTACGGCTCCCGCTACGGCTACGGCTACGGCTACCACTGTAGCTACTACTACGACTACGGCTACGGCTACGGCTATAGCTACCGCAGCTGCTTTCGCTACTGATTTCGATAATATCATCCACATAAGCAGCCACAGGAGTTGCCACAGAAGTTGCCACAGGAGGAGCCACAGGAGGAGCCACAGGAGTTGCCAGAGAAGTTGCCACAGGAGTTGCCACAGGAGGAGCCACAGGAGGAAGCACTGGAGCAGCCACAGGAGGAGCCATAGGAGCAGCCACAGGAGTAGAAACAGGAGGGGACACAGGAGCGGCCACAGGAGGTGCCACAGGAGCGGCCAAAGGATCAGCCACAGGAGGAGGCACAGGAGGAGCCACAGAAGCTGCAACAGGAACAGCCACAGGAACAGCCACAGGAGCAGCCAACGGATCAGCCACCGGAGTAAACACAGGAGGAAGCACAGGAGCAGCCAAAGGACCAGCCACAGAAGCGGCCACAAGAGCGGCCACAGGATCAGTCACAGGAGCAAAAAGAGAGGCAGCATTCACAGCCGCAGCCTTAAAAATATTAATAATAATAAAAAATAAATAAATAAATATATAAAATAATAATAAAATAATAATAATAATATAATAATAATATATAAAATAATAATAGCGAGAACTCACATGTCGAGCTTTGTAGAGTGACCACTTCCTAACAACATAGGCGGGAACGCGACATATTGTGGTGCCAACTAGTTTCTCCTTGATCTCCCTTTCAGCCTGCTTCTCCGATTCCGATTCGGGGGAACTTGGGGATGCCGAGTCATATAAACCATTGGTGGGCGGAGGTGATCCTGAAGAATCGGGGCCTTCCGAAGCGCCGGAGTCTTCCGAAGCTTCGGAGCCTTCCGAAACATAGGAGCCTTCGGAGGCATCGGAGCCTTGGGAAGCATCGGAGTCTTCCGCGGAATCGGAACCTTCTGAAACATCGGAGCCGCCCGAAGCTCCTGAGTCTTGGGAAGCATCGGAGCCTTCGGAAGCATCGGAACCTTCCGAGGAATTGGAACCTTCCGGGGAATCTGAGCCTTCGGAAGCACCGGAATCTTCCGAGCAATCGGAACCTTCCGAGGAATGAGAGTCTTGCGAGGAATCGGAACCTTCCGAGGAATTGGAACCTTGCGAGGAATCGTAACCTTCCGAGGAATCGGAACCTTCCGAGGAATCGGAACCTTCCGAGGCTTCGGAACCGGCTGAAGCATTGGAGCCTTCCGAAGCATCGGAACCTTCCGAAACAAAGACACCCGAAGCAACAGAGGCCTTCAAGCCGAATGGATCGTCATCATCCTCGAATTCCTCGCCACCCTGGGAATCTTCGGAATCTTCTCCGATTTCGTCAAGCTTGACATCCTTGAAGTACTCCGCATAGTCCTCATCTTCGGCATTCCTGGCATCGCTGGATTGGTCAGTAGCCAAGACTTTATTGACTCTCTGCTTAGCCAGAAAAAGTTTCGTAACACAGCAGTCCTTCTTAAGCTTGACAACATTGCCATCATCCCAGAACTTGGTGTCCCTGGTTGATATTTCAAGGTAGTTAGAGTTATCTTCATCATTGGATTCCTTAGAGTACGTGTAAATCCTGTCTTTCCCCATGAACCTGACTATCTTGGAAGGCTTTGGTTTCAAGAAGAATCTCAACTTTTTGAGGATGCTAGTGCCATCAGTGGTCGTCGAAATTTCTCTTTTCTCCTTGGTGCCAATCTTGTTTCTTTTTCCGAACCTGAGAACACGGTCTTCCTCGGAAAATTTGAGCTTTTTGATAGCACTGGCGTCGTCGGATGAATTGGATCTCTTACGTTCCTTTAGGATGCTAAGATTATTCTCGAAATCCCCGTCAACCATGGGGACATTCGGGTCTTCCTTGGAATCCGGACTGTCTGAGCTGTCCGAGCTATTCGATCTATCCGAGCTACCCGAAGATTCCGAGGAAAGCCCGGACGATGAGGCTGATGATGTGGCCAATGAGGACGATGTGGCCGCTGAGACCTTGGGCGACAAGGAAGGCGAACGGTTTGGAGACGTAGGCCTATCCTGGAGTCGTTTGATAGCGCCACTGAAAAACTGTAAAATGTATTAAATTAATTGGCATATCCAATAAATATATAGCAGGGAAGTACTGGAGTCAGTTTGGGAATCGGGCGGCCTTGCCATTTGGAATTGCGTCGTCTTAGCAAAGGATTTCCCGATGCGATCGGAACACTCAGATATTTATTACGCATTACGGGTAGAACTAGAGAGGATTTTGTTGAAGTATCTTCTTCCTTGGCTTCAGAGTCCTTTCCCTGAAACTGAGGGATTGGAGTTGTGGCCGTAGGAGTCTCTTGCGTGCCCCAACAGCGTCGCATCAAGGCATATACCTTGGCAATGGAGGAGGTTTTCACACATTTTGCCCGGACAACTTTCCCCGTTGTTGAAACTATTGGTGTTGGTGGAAGTGGAGGTGGTGTTGGCGGTGGTGGTGGTGTTGGTGTTGGTGGTGTTGGTGATGTGATTGTCGTGGTTTGCATTGATTTTTTTGGTGATCGTTTTTGGGAGATGGTTGATTTTACTGGTGATGTCTCCCTTATTGGTGACATAAAGGTAATGGAGGGCAATGGTGATGAATTTGTCGGTTTTGGTGGTGATGGTGTATCTCTCAAAGGTGACATAAAAGTAATGGAAGGCCATCGTGTTTGTGGTTTTGGTGTTGTTGGTGTAGCGGTTGTTGGTGTTGGTGTTGGTGTTTTCGGTGTTGGTGTTGTTGGTGTTGCTGTTGTTGGTATTGCTGTTGTTGGTGTTGGTGTTGGTGTTGGTGTTGGTGTTGTGTCCTTTATTGGTGACATAAAAGTAATGGAGGGCCATCGCGTTGTTGGTGTAGGTGTTGGTGTTGTTGGTGTTGGTGGTGGTTTTGGGCTTTTGTCCCTTATTGGTGAATTTGTCGGTTTTGGTGGTGATGGGGTGGCTCTCAATGGTGACAAAACAGTAATAGAGGGCCATCGGGTTGTTGGTGTTGATGTTGTTGGTGTTGGTGTTGATTTTGTATCCCTTATTGGTGAGATAAAAGTAATGGAGGGCAATGGTGATGAATGTGCCGGTTTTTTTGGTGATGGTGTGTCTTTCAATGGTGAAATAATAGTCCTGGAGGGCCATCGTGTTTTTGGTGTTGATGTTGTTGGTGTTGGTGTTGATTTTGTGTCCCTTATTGGTGACATAGAAGTAATAGAGGGCAATCCTGATGAATGTGCCAGTTTTTTCGGTGATGGTGTGTCTCTCAATGGTGAAATAATAGTCCTGGAGGGCCATCGTGTTTTTGGTGTTGATGTTGTTGGTTTTGGTGTTGGTTTAGTGTCCCTTATTGGTGACATAAAAGTAATGGAGGGCAATGCCGATGAATGTGTCGGTTTTGGTGGTGATGGTGTGTCTTTCAATGGTGAAATAATAGTCCTGGAGGGCCATTGTGTTTTCGGTGTTGATGTTGTTGGTGTTGTTGTTGATTTTGTGTCCCTTATTGGTGACATCAAAGTAATGGAGGGCAATGCCGATGAGTGTGTCGGTTTTGGTGGAGATGGTGTGTCTCTCAATGGTGATATAATAGTAATGGCGGGCCATCGTGTTGTTGGTGTTGATGTTGTTGGAGTTGGTGTTGGATTTGTGTCCCTTATTGGTGACATAAAAGTAATGGAGGGCAATGGTGATGAATCTGTCGGTTTTGGTGGTGATGGTGTGTCTCTCAATGGTGATATAATAGTAATGGCGGGCCATCGTGTTGTTGGTGTTGTTTGTGTTGGTGTTGGTGATAGTGGTGAGCCTCTTATTGGAGACATAACTGTAATGGAGGGTAGTGGGGGTGTTTTGGGAACGATCTGAGTTTTGGCTATCTTCCGCTTTAGCTTTTTCTTTTCCTTTTTCTCCTTGACTACTGCCTGCTGATCATTATTTGGAATACTTGCTGCTTCGCAATCTCCGGTCTCTGGAACGGAATCATCGGCTGACGTGGAAGTAATATCCACGGGCTGGGACTGTTGAAGAAAAGTCTCTTTTTTGTTCGTCGCGGGCAAAGGACAATTTGAAACGCTTTCTAACTCCTGCAAGCAAATAAGAATAATTGATGTATTTATTTAAATAAAATAAATATTATTTTATTCCGAAAAATAAAATAAGGAAGGGACTCCCACCCAAAACTTACTAGATTACCAGCAGCAGATTCAGATTTTGGGGGCTCGAGGTCCTTGGAAATTTCCATGCTCTGAGACTCTTGGGTGTCAGAGTTCTCTTCTTTGTTTTCCAATGCCAATGGACTTTTTGATTTTACTTCTAGTTCCTGCTTAGAAATAAAGCATAATTTATAAAGAATTGGACTAACCCCTTTTAAACTAAATTATAATTAATTTCGATAAATAAAGTAAAAGCAGAACTTCTAAAAAACTTACAGGATTACCAGCAGAAGATTCAGATTTTGGCGGTTCGGGGTTCTCGGTAACTTCCATGCTCTGAGTTATTCGGCTTTCAGAGGTCTCTCCTTTGTTGTCTAATGCCAAGGGACTTTCCGATTTAATTTCTAGATCCTGCTTAGAAATAAAGCATAATTTAGATAGATATTTTCATAATTAATCGTTTTTAAATTAAATGGTACTGAATTTCGATAAATAAAATAACAGCAAAACTCCCACAAAAACTTACAGGATAACCAGCGGCAGATTCAGATTTTGGCGGCTCGAGGTCCTCTGTAATTTCCATGTTCTGAGTTTCTTGGCTTTCATAGGCCTCTTCTTTGTTGTCCAATGCCAAGGGACTTTCCGAATTAATTTCTAGGTCCTGCGTAGAAAAAAAGATTAATTTACAAAGATATTTTTATTGGACTAACCCTTTTTTAATTAAATGGTATTTAATTTCGATAAATAAAATAAGAGCCGAAGTTGTACCAAAACTTACAGGATTACCAGCTGCAGATTTAGTATTTGGCTGCTCGAGGTCTTCGGTAACTTTCATGCTCTGAGATTCTTGCGATTTAGAGATCTCTTCTTTGTTGTCCCCTTTCAAGGGACTTTTTGAATTAATTTCTAAATCCTGCTTTGAAATAAGGAATAATTTATATAGATATTTGTATTGGACTAACGATTTTTTAATTAAATGGTATTTAAATTCGATAAATAAAGTAAAGTTTGACTTCTACGAAAACTTACAGGATTACCAGCAGAAGATTCTGATTTTGGCGGCTCGAGGTCCTCGGTAACTTCCATGCTCTGAGTTTCCTGGCTTTCAGATTTAATTTCAAGTTCCGGCTTAGAAATAAAGATTAATTTATAAATTTATTTCTATTGGACTAACCCTTCTTAAATTAAACTATATTTAATTTCGATAAATAAAGTAAAAGCAGAAATTCTACAAAAACTTACAGGATTACCAGCGGCAGATTCAGACTCTGGCGGCTCAAGGTCCTCGGAAAATTTAATGCTCTGCAATTCTTGGGCTTCAGAGGTCGCTTCTTTGTTCTCCAATGGCAAGGGACTTTCAGGTTTAATTTCTAGTTCCTGCTAAGAAATAAAAACAAATTTAGATAGATATTTAAATTGGACTAACCGGTTTTAAGAAGGGGTATTTAAATTTGATAAATAAAATAAGAGCAGAACTTTTACAAAAACTTACAGGACTACCATCAGCAGATTTAGATTTTGGCGGTTCGAGGTCCTCGGTAATTTCCATGCTCTGAGTTTCTAGGGATTTAGAGGTAATTTCTTTGTTGTCCAATGCCAAAGGAAATTCCGATTTCATTTCTAAATCCTGCTTAGAAATTAAGAATAATTTATAAAGATATTTCTATTGGACTAACCCTATATAAATTAAATTATATTTAATTTCGATAAATATAAAAAAAAGCAGAACTTCCACAAAAACTTACAGGATTACCAGGGGCAGATTCAGATCTTGGCGGCTCGAGGCCCTCGGTAACTTCCATGCTCTGAGTTTCTAGGGATTCAAAGGTCTCTTCTTTGTTGTCCAAAGCCAAGGGACTTTTCGATTTTATTTCTAGTTCCTGCTTTGAAATAAAGAATAATTTTTAAAGATATTTCTATTGGACTAACCCCTTCTTAAATTAAATGGTGTTTA
This sequence comes from Drosophila seguyi, assembly GCA_008042675.1. Taxonomy (NCBI): domain Eukaryota; kingdom Metazoa; phylum Arthropoda; class Insecta; order Diptera; family Drosophilidae; genus Drosophila; species Drosophila seguyi. The sequence goes on from VNJU01004575.1 coordinate 12,811, forward strand.
TTTTTGAGAAATAGAATAAGAGCAGGACTTCTACCAAAACTTACAGGACTATCAGCAACAGATTCCGATTTTGGCGGCTCGAGGTCTTCGGTAACTTCCATGCTCTGAGATTCTTGGCTTTCAGAGTTCTCTTCCTTGCTGTCCAATGCCAAGGGACTTTCTGAATTAGTTTCTAGTTCCTCCTTTAAAATCAAGAAAAATTTAGATAAATATTTCTATTGGACTAACCGGCTTAAAATTAAATGATATTTAATTTCGATAAATAGAATAAGAGCACAACTTCCACAAAAACTTACAGGACTACCTGCTACAGATTCGGAAATGGGCGGATCGAGGTCCTCGGAAATTTTAATGCTCTGAGTTTCTGGGGATTCAGAGGTTTTTTCTTTGTTTTCCGATGCCAAGGGACTTTTCAATATTATTTCTAGTTCCTGCTTTAAAAAAAATAATTTTTTAAATAGATTTTTCTATTGGACTGACCCTTTTTAAATTAAATGGTATTTATTTTCGATAAATAAAGTAAAAGCAGACCTTCTACCAAAACTTACAGGATTACCAGAGGAAGATTCAGATTTTGTCGGCTCAGGGTTCTCGGAGATATCCATGCTCTGAGATTTTTGGGTTTCAGAGGTCTCTTTTTCATTGTCCGATGCAAAGGGACTTTTCGCTTTAATTTCTAGTTCCTGCTTAGAAATTAAGAATGATTTATAAAGATATTTCTATTGGACTAGCCGGTTTAAAATTAAAGGTGTATTTAATATATAAAATAAATCCGTATTGCATTAAATATTACTTTATTCCGAAAAATAAAATAAGGGAAGGACTTCCACACAAAACTTACTAGATTACTAGCGGCAGATTCAGACTTTGGCGGCTCGAGGTCCTCGGAAATTTCAGAGGTCTCTTCTTTGTTGTCCAATGCCAGGGGACAATCCGATTTCATTTCTAGTTCGTGCTGAAAAATAAAGAAACATGTAGATACATATTTTTATTGGACCAACCCTTCTTTAATTAAATAATATTTGATTTCGATAAAGTAAAAACAGGACTTCTACCAAAACTTACAGGACTATCAGCAACAGATTCAGATATTGGCGGCTCGAGGTCCTCGGTTATATCCATGCTCTGAGTTTCTTGGATTTCAGAAGTCTCTTCTTTGTTGTCCAATGCCAAGGGACTTTTCGAGTTAATTTCTAGTTCCTGCTTAGAAACAAAGAAAAATGTAGATAGATATTTATATTGGACTAACCCCTTCTTAAATTAAATGATATTTTATTTCGATAAATAAAGTAAAAGCAAAACTTTTACAAAAACTTACAGGATTACCAGCGGCAGATTCGGTTATTGGCGGCTCGAGGTCCTCGGAAATTTCAATGCTCTGAGATTCTTGTTTTTCAGAGGTCTCTTCATTGTTGTTCAATGCCAAGGGACATTCCGATTTAGTTTCTAGATCCTGCTAAAAAATAAAGAATAATATAAATAGATATTTTGATAGGACTTGTCCGTATTAAATAAAATAAGAGACCAAGACTTACAGATGATGACGGCATAGGATCCAGTGGGGGTTCCTGGTAGAAAAATTAAATTATAAATTATAAATAAAAAATATAGCAAATTTTAAAAAATGCCTTAAGGGTGGAAGAAAAAGAGCTTCATAATAATTGCACTCTGTTGTGGCTGTCAAAACATTATTGTTTACAATGATAGCCCAGATATGAGTACCTAAAACTATATAATATTTGTTCGGTGCTTTTACTTACGCTTAAATCCACTTGATCTTCCGCGGGCGTTTCCGGAGAATTCCCTGGATTCTCCTGAATCGATGCATTATCATAATCGATTAGCACTTGGTCTGGGATCTCTGGCTGAGAGCTTATCACTGGACTTTCCTCGGAAGTTGGTCCAGGACTTTTCGGTTCGTTGTTTTGCAAAATATCCGATTTTGTTCCAAACTCAAAGTCAAAATCCACAGTGTCTATGGGCACCAGCTCGGCCTGGGTCAAAACGGAGGGTTATTGGAGCTCAAATTTGGAGAACAATTGGGAGCAGGACTCACTTGGGGCCGATCATATGTCTCTGCGTAGACATCAATGTAGTCCGCGTGCTTGGAAATGAACTCGATCAGGATGGCATCCATGTGGCAAGTTTGTTGGAATTATATAACATGGAAATTGTTTCTTTCTTTTTTTACGAATAATTAATTTTTATTTATTTTTTTTTTAAGCAATGCCTACTTTGCGTTTGAAATGCAGGCCAAAAATAATGCAGGGAAATAATAAATGCAAAACAAAATTAAAGGAAGGAAGAAATATGTAAATAAATAAAAAAAATAAACAACATGTGACTCGCTTTCAAAACTCACCCGCGGTACGATGGTACGATATTGGCGGAATCTCGTGCTTTATCCGTTTGTTCTTCTCTTGGTTTTGGCTTACTTGGAACACAATCAGTTAACATAGAATCAGCTTGAACACGCTTTATAATATCATGATTATAAATTGATTTAACACTCACACAATTCTGACAAATGAAAAAATTTTTTTTTTGTTTGCTTGTGACACTTTCTAGAGACGACACTTTGAGCCTTTTTCTTAGAAATTCCTGGGCAATAGCTTAAACGATACTTTTAACGATACTTTATAGGATTGCAAGGGTAAGATTGCCACCCAAATAACAATTGCTAATGTGTTGTTTATTTATTTAAGTATTTATTTTATTAGAAAAGAAGCCATATTATATTAGAGAAATATTTAACAAAATTTATATTAAAGGTTTTGTAGCTTTAAAAAAATTTATACATTTCTAAAATTCCAATTTTTCTTCAGATTTTAGAAGATGGAATATATTCTTTATAAATTATTTAATTTTAAACATTACTTCATGTAAATATATATGTATAAATTATTAAATTTCAAACAATATTTCATGTAAATATATATTTAAAAAGGTTGTTTTTAAAGGTTTGTCATTTCAGTTTTATTTAAAAATTTTTTTAAAATAATAATAATGCGAATTATATTAAAAAAAAAATAATATTATATTTATTATATTACTAATTTTCTTCTGCTTTACATTTCAATTAATTTCTTCTTTAATTTCAACAAATTATAAAATTTTTCTATATAATTTTAAGCTTATTTCCAGAGGTTTCTTTATTTAAAAAAACATAAAACTTAGTCTAGTTTCTTCATCTGCCTTGCCAAATGTCTCTGCCTGTTAATACAAAATTCAATAAAATAATAAATAATGCTTTATGGTTAATCCAAATGCGCTGCATAATTCCGATCGGCAGGATCTTGGCCCTTGAATTCCATACGCACCGTTGCACATTGGCATTTGTTTGCTCCTTGTGTGTCCTGGGTGGTCCTCAGCGCCGCTCTTCCTGTGTTGCCTTAGCAGCTCTTGTGGTTTATTATAACTGCATATATCATGCAAATATTCTCTCCAGCGAGAGGAGTGAGGGCCACAACCCGTCCGAACAAGGCCAACCGAAAATCCCTCAACACAAACACAAACATAGCGAGGTCCTTGTATCAGAGAATGTTTGGTTTTTGGGGGTGCGGCTGCTGCTGCTGCTGCTAGTCCAGGTCCTGTTCCTGCTCCCGACTCCCCCTGCTGCCCTTCTTGTAAGGACTTTGCTAAACTGCAAAACTGGAAAACTGCAGGCGGCAGTGACAGGTCCTTGCCCAAAATTCGGTTTTTGCATGCTTAGCTCACTCTTTGCCTTCTTTTCCCAGCTCGTTTACGTTTACGTTCACGTTTACGAGAATTATTTTATAAATTTTCATAGTTTTCACTTTGATTAAAAGTGCGGTCATGGCTTCTGTGGCCGGGATTTGTTGCTGCTGGCCAGCAGGAGCTGTAGCAGCAGCTCCATTACCATACGCCAAAAAAGGGAAAATGCAAAATGGAAAATAGAAAATGGAATGTCAGGCCGCAAAAGTGCACGCAACGGAAATCTAGTCAAGTCCCTGCGACAGCATCTTAAGCCAAATATCCTTGCCACATCCTTGGCTGCGGCAGCAAAATTCCCAAGTGAAACTTGTGTATTTTCCAAGGAATTATTACAAAATCGAGCGAGGGTCGATTTGGAAATTAAGTCAGGTAAAAATCCAAATGAAAATCTTGTGGAAAATAATATCCTTTCAATTTCCCTCTCCCTCATCGCTCAGTGTAGTCTCCCTGGGATTAGCCAGCAAGAAGTAAGTATTCCTATTATTGGCATTAATTGCTCAGCCAGCAAAAACCGCACTCTGCAATCTCCTTGGCGAGTATTTCATTTTTGTTTCAATATTTGACAAATGCATTTATAATTGCATGCCGCAGTTTCTGGCATTCGATGTGCCATCGTCATCGTCGTCTTCCAAACAATTTGTAATTGGTAATTTATGGCATTGTATATATATATGTACATATATCGTATGTATTTATTTGTTGTAGTTTGCTGTTGACCAAAGTCTTCTTCCGATGCTGCAATTGCCAAGTCTTGAGGTTTTCCTGAAATTATTGAAATTACCAATGAAAGAGCCCACAAATAAAATGCTCAATTATTGTTGTAAATTAAATCATTATCTTGAGGTTCTTGTAAGAATTTTGAAATATTTTAAGGTGCAAAAAATATGAGAAATTAATTCCTCAACCTGAAAGAGGTGCGGAAACATATAAAAATTAATAGGAAAAAAATAAAGCGTATTTTCTATAATAATTTTCTCAAAAAGGTTTAAATTTAGTTTTCATTTTATGCAATTATGTATGATATATAAGTATATATATAAAATATTTATTCAGATAATATATATATTTAATCAATTTTACATTTAAAAGTGCATCAAAAATAAACTGACTCAAATAAAATCTTTCCTAAAAATAATAAAAATATATTTATGAATAAGGATATTCTTTCTGGTTGTGAAAGAGTTTATATCATTTTTTATTTACTCAAAATATTATTCCAAGATATTTTCTAATGGGAAAAAATTGTTAAAATTAATATTCTCAATCTCTAGAACTAAATAAAATAAAAAACCATTTTCTTTAAATATATACACTTATTTATGGTTTATGGGTTTTTTATTCATGACAAGAAAGGAAGCTAACTTCGGCAGGGCATTATAATTTTAGTCAGAAGCTCGTAACGCAGTGAAGGAGACATTTCCGACCCTATAAAGTATATATATTCTTGATCAGCACCAACAGACGAATCTGCATAGCCATGCCCGAACGAAATTTAATTTTTAAAATTTTTTTCAAAAATTTTTTCAAAATTTCGAAATTTCTTCGTCAAAATTTAAAAAAATTGGCAAAAAATTTACATATTGAGTTTTGAATGCAGAAATGTTCTCCTATAAAAACTAAGAAGAAAAAACCAAACCGGACTCAAATCGGTTGAGTTTAAGCCGAGTTATGATCAAAAAACCTTTAAAGGTCTAAAGTAAAATATATTACCCCATTTTTTCAAAAAATAATAATAATAACACCGTCAAAATTAAAAAAAAATTAAAAAAAATTTAGATTTCCAGTTTTGAATGCAGAAATGTTCTCCTGCAAAAACTAAGAAGAAAAAAATAAGCCGGGCTGAAATCGGTTGAGTTTAAGCCAAGTTTTTATCAAAAAACCATGAAAGGTCTTAAGTAAAAATATAAAACCATTTTTTCAAAACACAATAAGGGGTTACACCGTCAAAATTTAAAAAATTGCAAACTTTTGACTAAAATTATAATACCCTGCAAGGGTATAAAAATGTATATAAACATTTTATATTAATAATATAATAAATATTCCTTGCTGTATGCAGCGATTTGCTAAGCTCTTTGGGTTGCGGTAACGATAAATATATGCATCTATATATTTTTTTAATTGCCTGAACTTGTCATTTGCCTTCGTCTGCCATTTAATTTCACTAATTAATTTGTTTTTCCCCAAAAAAAACACACACACACACAGAGTAGAGGGAAAGGGGCAAGGCAAAGACACGCGGCAGCTGCCGCAAAAGCCAAAAACAACAATTAAACATAAATCTTATAAATTTCCGTAGCCAAAACTTCCTGCCAAGGCTTTTTGTCTCTCTCCTTCGAGGTCCTCCTCGTCGTCCTTCTCCTTGTCGTCGTCGTCGCCGCCGTCTCCTTTCTCCATGGATGAGATTTCTCGCCGTGCCACCGAACATATTTCATTTCGGCTGCAACTTTACCAAGGGACACGCCCACCACGCATGGGGACCCCGCCCCCCATTCCGCCCACTTTTCCCCCTTTTTCCAGCGTGGAGGCAAAAAAAAAAAAAAAAACTTTTGCCCCAAAAATGGAGAAGAAGACGTGTAGCAGTGGCAGCGCATTGTTTGTTGTCTAACAGTCTATGACTATTTAAGACAACCCCCAAAATAGCACACACATACAGGCAAACAGTTGAGGGGGAGAAAATAGCAATCATTAAAAAAAAAAAATTAATTAAAAAAAATAAAAGTCTAAAAAAAATGTTAGTATTTTATAAGGATTTAATTAAAGAGTAAATTTATCTCTTAGTATGACCAGCATGTAAGTAACTTACTTGTGTCGTAGTTTTTTTATTTAATTGGTTAGTTTTTTTTTATAAAAATATATCTATATTGGTTAGTTTTTTTGTATGAGAATATATTTATATTTTTTTTTAATATTAAAAAAAAAATTTCTACTCATTTCTCATATTTTGCCAATTTGTTATATTTCTCACTTAATCAATTCAATTTTGTATATATAAATATGTAAAAATTAAATAGTGAAAAAATTATATTTCTCACTTAACCAATTAAGTTTTTTATATATAATTATGTAAAAATTAAATAGGGAAAAAATTATATTTCTCACTTAACCAATTCAATTTTTTATATACAAATATGTAAAAATTAAATAGTCCAAAAATTATATTTCTCACTAAACCAATTCAATTTTTTATACATAAATATGTAAAAATTAAATAGTCAAAAAATTTGTTAGGAAAAATTCATATGGCATTAGGAAATTAACTTATAATAATTCTTATTTTAAATTTTTAAGAATAGAAAAACAAAATTAATAAGAAAAAAATATTTAAAACCTTTATCACCACTGAACACTATGTAAACATTGATTTTATTAGGTGTGTTTATTAATATTTATATTTAATATTGTTGAAGTTAATAAATTATATACAATTAAATGCTGACATGGCTTAATAATATGAATAAAAAATTAAAAATGTTTAAAAAAGGTATGTAAATATATAGATTTCAAATATTATATATTAACTAATATAACTAAAAATAAATATATAATTTCCAGCAATCTCCCAACTTAACCCCAGCTGTAAATCCCCTTAGACACACGTGCACAGACCTACATGTAATTTAATTTTACTATTTTAGTTTCACTGCCGTTGGTTTTCAGTTTACAGTTACTACTTTGTTGTTGGAAAAGTGCAACAAGGCTATACACACACATACACACACATACTAACACCTCGAACACAGACACACATCGAAGGACCACAGAAAACATTTGTTACAATTTCCCACGTAAATACTTCCTGCCAAGAAGCGCTACCCCGCACACGCACATATGCAAAAGCACAATTATAATTGTCATAACACAAAAGCAGCTGAAAATTTAGTGCCAAGTGCGAAAAGTTCCACCAAACTGGATGGATGGTAACGCAGGGAAAACTGGTGGGGGGGGAAAACTGGGGGAGGTGGAAATGTGGGGGAAATGTAAAAGTGCCAGGAGAAATTTTGCACAGCTCGCCACGGATCGAGGGTTAACAAATGAGTTTTTAATATATAATATGTGCTTAAAATATATTTTTTTAAGTTATAAAAGTGTTGAATTTTGAAAGATCTAATAATCTTATATTGGAAAAAAATATATTTAAATATATAAATATAAAAAAGAATATTTTAATTTTAATAAAGTCTAAAAAAAACTCTTTCTAATTAGCTTAAAAAATTCTCCAGTTTAAACCTTTTTAATTACCCCAAAAATATATCTAAATAAATACCTATTAATCAACTTTTCCTATACTTTTCCTAACACCACTCGCTGCTGCATTTTCCCATCCCTTTTTCCCCTCTGCCAGTGACACGTTGATAAATGACATTTGCGGCGTCAATGTGAATTTTATAAATTCTCGCAACTTTCACGCCCGCTGCTAGCTGCTACCACTTCTTCTTCTTTTACTTCGTTTTTTTGGCCAAAATGCAGAAAGGGCTTTTCCGGCAAATTCGAGGAAAAGCGCTGGAAAAACTGGCCAAAACAAAGCGCTGACGCCAGCAAAGGCAGACACAAAAAATAAAAAAAAAAATAAAAAATAAAAAGAAGAAAATGGAAAATGGATAGGGAGAGGGGGAGAGGGAAGTGCTAGTGGGGGTAATTTTTGAAGGGGGGTGGCAGATCGTCGCCTTGGTAGTTGCACATATTTTTTATGACACTTTTGCGGCTTATCAACGTCATGGCAAACACATGCACTTGAGCCCATCCACGTTACTTTTGCCACTAACCAATTTTACACCCCAGTCCCCCCAGCCAATCCCCACCCCCACTCCCCTCCGCCTTGTCACATTATTTACATTGTCAACAAGCTGTCGCTGGGTTTTTCACAGCTCCGACGCCGTTCTTCATTTTCATTATGCTGCTTTTCCGCCAGGCTGTTGATTTTCCCCCATGATTCCTTTTTTGTTTCTTGTTGTTTTTTGTGTTTTTTTTTTATTCTTAATTTTTCCGCAACCAGTGAAAGTTTAATTACTATGGCCAAAATCTGACAGAGTCATGCTGTATGCCTTAAACTTTACCCAGAAATGAGCTTGAAAGTGGCAACAGGTTGCGATCGCTTTGGAAAATCTTTGGAAAATCTCGGAGTGAGTGGGAAAAAATCTGTCATTTTTTATAAGGAAAAAAAGAGGAGTCAAGAAGCTGTTCTGCATTTAAAAACAAAACTAAATATCATAGCTAGGCTGCCATAAAGCATCAGGATAAGCCCCAATAAAAAGGTTTTAAATAATGCTAAAAAATCTATAAAAAAGGCTTAAAAGAACGCTAAAAAATCTATAAAAAATGCTGCAAAATCTATGCCAACTCCAACTCCTTATCAAATCGGCTTAAAACTTGGCCAGAAAACTTAAACTGGGAAGCCGCACAGCTCAAGTCAAGCGAACTGAACTCGAGTCTCTGGGCGTTCCCGGGGTCCAGAGATAAAGTCAAATACTTGACAAGTCACAGGTAACAAGTACGAACTTATGAAGCCATCAAGTGTGTCGCATTGCATGGGTGTGTGTGTGTGCGAGTGTATGTGTGGGTGTGTGTGTGGGTGTGCCAATGTGTGTGCCTTTGCCAGAGTGCTGCAAAGTTTTCAAATTATTTTTGGTTACATAATTGGAATTGATAACTTTGGCTGAGACTCATTCGGTACATGTACACTGGCACACTGGCACACCTACACCCACTCACACACACACACCCACACACACCCATCCTGCACTTGTATTTGTCAATAACAAGCAATTTAACAATTTTCCCCACACACACACACCCACATAAAAAGGCGAAAAACTCTTGTAAAGTTATCATTCGAACTTGAAAATCAATAAAACTCTTGATACAACTGCAGGGACAGGGATGCCAAAAAAAGGAGCGAAAACATAAAAATTTAATTTAAAAAAAAAATATAAAAAATCAGGAAAGAATAAGTAGAAGTTTGCATATATTTGCCAATTTAAAAACGATTTAAAATATATTTTTTGGGATTTTTAGACAACTAAAGTAATAATTTTCTTCATCAAAAATGAATTATTTTGGTGTTAAGTAACTTTGATTTATATTTTTTAAGGTTACAAAATAGTAATTAAATAATTTCTATAAAGATCCCATAGTATTATTTACCTAAAAGTTAATTAATAATTTTATTTGTATTTAAAATTTAATAAAGGGCATATTTAAAGCAATTTTAAATATTTCCTACAACTACCAATGTTTCTCTTTATAACAGAAAGGTTCATTTTTAAACATTCTAACATTGAACTTTCCTAGTTTTATTTTGGTTAAAATAGGAATTACATTAATTTATTTTTTTATTTATTATTTGTATTTAAAAATTTAATAAAGGGCATATTTAAAGCCATTTTAAATGTTTATTACAACTATTAATGTATGTCTTCATAACAGAAAGGTTTACTTCTAAATAACATTAGACTTTCCTAGTTTTATTTTGGCTTAAAAAGGAATTTTATTAATTTATTTATAATTTATTTATTTAATTTTAATTAACAGATTTTATATTAACAAAAAATTAAAGCTAGCTGTCAAATCTATAGTAATTAACCTTAACTTCAAGATATATGTTGACTTTTTAAAAAAGTGTTGCAAAAATATATTTAATCATTAAAATATTGAGTAAAAACTTACACATATTTAGCTATATCCCAGCTTCAATTTGTCCAAATTGGTGGCACCTCTAACCGGTATAAAAATACGCCACAGAAAGAGCAAGAAGTAGGACCAACATACACGTGATATCACCTCTCTCTCCCTGCGACACATATTTCCCTTTGTGGCTTAACAACGTACATTTTTTGTTCCCCCAAAAAAGTCGAGGCAACTTCTTTTTTTTTGTGGAGTTTATGGAGTTCCCTGCTTCGTTCCTTACTTTATTTTTTTTAATTTTGCGACTTTCAGCCAACCCGCACAATCAGTTTTCGCTATCTGCCGTCGTCGCTGCCGCTGCTTCAAGAGAAAGTTAATTAAGAAAGTTTGATTTCTTATGGCTAAATAACGCTCCAAAGTTTCACTGACTGACAAATATCGAGCAATAATCAAATAAAAAAAAAAATACATGTAATAAAAGAGTAGAGAGAGAGAGAGAGGGAAAGAAATATGAAATTCCTTTCCCGCAAAATATTTCCTGTTGCCCCACCCTTTTTTTTCCTTTTCTTATTTTTTCGATTGATAAGCAAGTTAACAGGGGGGTCGGCGCAGCAGGGCGAGGGGAATGGCCAATAAAAAGTTTTGGCCCAAGCCCTTTGTCTGCCTTGGTAACAAACAAATCAACAAATATTTGCTTCTTCTCCGGGGCCATATTCCCTCTTGATTTCCCCGCCATATCCAAGGGCATCGGCACTTTGACTTTGAGGATGCTGCACCGGCATTCAAATGATTTTCCACAGAGTTTTTCATCGGGTTGCCAAGGGAAACCAGGTTCTTTTGATTTAAGTTTTTTCAATATATATATTTATTGATGGTAGTAATAAAAGGTGTTCAGAATATATTTTAATATATATTTTATATATATATTCAAACAAAAGCAGCATTCACTTGAATAACTTTTATTAAAATATTAACTTTCATGATTTTTATATGAATTTTAATAGCTTTTCCCTTTACTTTTCATTTTTAAAATCTATGTAAATTATAATTTATATTTAAATAAACATAATTTATGATTAACTTATTTAAAAAACATAACTGCAACTAGAAAGATCATTAAAAAAAATCCCAGAAAGAGCATAACACCATTCAACATATGTTTTTGTCTCCATTTTTTATGCATTTCATTTTACAATTACAATATTTATTAGGTCTAAAGACCAAAACCGAGAAGCCTTCGGCTTTATGAGCTGTTAAGTGGCCGGCAAACGGAATGGCATTGAAATTGGCCCGATTTTGGACTGTGAAAGGCCATAAAGAAATGACTTATGAGCTGTTAACTGAACCCCAAAAACCGGACTCATGAATTACGGCAATTTTCTGGGTTATTGATATAGCCCCAGTTAGGATCCCCCTCCCGACACTCTTCCCTCCCCCCCAACCATCTCTCGGGGGATTCCCCCTGCTAATTGGCCACGTCCACGAGCAGACCAAATGTTGCAAGCGAAATGCAGAAGCAAACCCGCCGGCATTCATGTCACATGCCACGGAAGTTGGCCAACAGAGAGAAAGAGAGCGAAAGAGAGGGGAAGAGGGGGACAGAGTTGGGCCAAAAGAATATTAAAGAAGCTGCCACTGCGAGCTAAACAACTTAATGACTTCCTGCTAGTTAGGCCTCCATGCACAGCCGCTGAGCAACAGCAACAAAAAAGGACAACCAAAAAAATTTACACTGGGAAAAAGTATAGGAAATAAACATTAAAAAAATAATATTTAAAAAAAAAATAATGATAAGTAATATTTTTAGTACTAAAAATTATAGTTAAGACCAATAAAAATATGGAAAAATAAAAAGAAAATGTAACCTTGAGAGCCTGACAAAAAATATATTATAAAAATTATAAATATATTTTTAAAAATTTAAAAAAACCTCAATATATATATATATATTGGTATATATTTCTTGCAGTGCCCAACAACAAGCGAACAACGCACTCCAAACTGTCGTCAACAACAACAAGGACGAGGGCGAGGACGAGAACGAGGACAACAACTAAAGACATCTGTGCGAATGGATGTTTCCTTGGGGCTTCCATGGCCGCCAACGACCGCAGAGAGCGGCCATTACCAAACGGACTAGGAGGGCGGGGAAGGAGATGCACTGGCCAAAAAATATAATATATTTAACAATATTCTAGAATTCTATAAATAACAAGTAAAAGGAATTATTATGTCATGTTCAACTTAAAAGAGAAAACGGTATAAGCTAAGATATATTTAATATAAAGAAATAAAAATAAAAACCTGATATATTATTTATTATGTTCCAAAATAAAATACCCACATTTAAAAATATTAAGTTTATTTTATGTTTAAATTTAGAACAAATTATTGACTGTTTTAAAATAAAAATGACTTTTTTGGCTTGAAAAAGGAACCCTTTTAAGCAATTTCTGACTTCGTTAATAAAAATATAATTTAAGTATATTATTATTATTATATTAAGTATCAGTATTTTATTATATTAAGTATATAAGTATATTATTATATTAAGTATAGAAGTATATTATTTTATAAGGTTTAGGGCATTATCTCTAAATATATGTATAGATTAAGAAAAACTAATTTCAATAAAAAACAATTTCAGAAAATAACATTTTTGTATTTTTTTGTATTTAAAATAATAAATAACAATTTCTTCATCAATATTTCCGAGCTATTTCCCACCTGAAAAAATTAATAAGCTATTTTAACAAATAAAATATTAAATACTATTAATAAATACAATATATTCTTGTACATATTATTATTTGTTTATTATTTTTTTAATATACAATATAAAAATAATTACCATATATTCTTCTACGTATTATTTATTTACTAATTTTTTTTCGACGTGTAAAAAACTTGTTGGGAAACGGCTCAAAATTTATGTCGCACTTGCGACGCTTTATCTCTGCAGAGAGCGAGAGACAAAGAGGGAGTACATAAATTTTTAATGCAAATTTCCTTTCTATAATTGTTCATACTTGGACACATTTGCATTTATTAAGCCCAAGCCTAAGAAGCATCCCCAGCCAGCTTGGCCCACTCCCAACTCCGTTGGCCACTTAGTTTGCGTTTATTGTACACTTTTTATGGGGTTTTGCCCCCCGAAAATACGCCCCGGCTGATGCTGCTGCTGCTCCTTTTTTTTGTTGCTGGGAGTTGTGGGTGGGAGATATTGCTATTTTGTTAAATTATGTTGAGCATTTTTATGGCAAGATTTGTTTTTTATGGCATCGAGAGTTGCTCTTCTTGACAGTCGCTTTTCTTTCTTTGTTTTTTTTTTTTTGTTTATTCCAAGTGCTTATTTTTATCGTATTGCCGAGGCCTGTGGGCTTTGGGTGGATTATGAAATGGATTCTGTGTTTAAAATCAAGTTTATATATTTAATTTATGTGTTTATGTAGTATATATTTTTACCCTGAGCATGCAAAAAGATTTATTAACTAATAAATAACATATTAATATTAAATATTATGTTATTAAAATTCATATTATAATATTTGCTTGGCCTAAAATAGGTAAATATCCCTTTTCTATGGCTCTTTTATTTTTCTTATTTTTAGTTTACATTTAAATAAATTTACTTAACATTATTTTGTTTCTCCATTTCCCTTAGAAACTCCTCACAACTCACCATTCGCACCTCGCTGATTTGCATTTATCACACACACAAAATACACACACATACACACCATAAGATGGCCAAGAAAGGAGAAAAAGAAGGCAGCAGCAGCGAGAACACTTGGTTGTCTCTGTTTTGACGGCATTTCATTTAATAAAATAAAATGAAACCCAAACGACAGACATCTGCTGAAGGCCAAAAAGGGGGACCGGAGGGGGTGAGCTGGGGGAGGAGTGTTGACTGAACACACAAAAAATGTTGGGGTATACCTCCAACCAATTTGTTGTTTATAAAAAAATCAAGGAAAAAATCTGCTGTCAATTCTAAAAAAAATATTATATCAATTAATAAAATCTTTCAAAAATAAGTTGCTGTATTTTCTTCACAAATGAAATTCAAAATTAAAACAAAATTCACCAATAATATATTTCACCATAAAAATTTCACCAATAAAAAGGGGAATAAAATTTGAAGACAAAAACTCTTTCAAAAATTCACATTTCAAACCACAAATTAATTTCATTTTGAATTTCCAATTCAACAATTACTTCAAAACCACGTAATACAATTTCACCAATGTTTTTTGATCACTATTAAAAGTTCTCCAATAAAATGTAACATTAATTAAAACAAGTACAACTACAAGAAATGTTTGTTTGTAAACTTCACCAATTAACAATAAACTTAAATCATTACACCAATGATTTCAATTCAACCAAAAAAACCCGACAAGCTTATTTACCAACGAAAAAACTCTCTTGTAGTATTTTTTGTAAAAAAGAAAAATCTAACTCTTTTTTTTTTGTGTGTACAACAACACCAAGTACCGACAATTCCATTGCGGAAATGACACTGAAGTGATGAACCAAATCAGCAGCACTTTTCTGTTATTAGAAGCTGTAAAAAAAACCAAACAGCCCTCGAAAAGGGGGAGCTGAGGGCGTGACAGCTCGAATAGGCTTCAACAATTGCCAATAGCTGGCACAACAAGAAGGAAAGGCACAAGAATGGCTGAGGGAAAGCCAGAGAAAGGCAAGGGAAAAAGGCGAAGACAATAAGAAAACCCGATGACAGGGCAGCATTTGGCAGGCGCAACATGTGATGGACACCAAAATAAGTGGAGGGAAATATCAATATATACCAAATATACATATATATATATACAATATTATCTACACCGATATCTGATATGCTGACAGGTCCCGGCGTCAAATTATCAAACTGTCAAACCGAAACCCAACAGAACTGCAGCCAATTTGAATTAATTAAATTGCCCCGCAAACATATTTGATGTAATTAGCCCAACAAATTACTCCGTCGCCCCATAAATAATCAATCGAGTCAACACAGTTACGGCAGCGAATGCATATATCTCCATATGTACTATATATATATGGGCGTGCACACAACAACACAAAAATAACTAAACAAATAAATACCAATTTGGATGGGTTTTTGGGGCTAGAGTTGGAGTTGGAGTTGGAGTTGGGAAGAGAAACATATAAATTAAGTGAGGGCTGCCTTCGAAAACGGAACATGATTTGTGGCAACACAAAGTTGCATGCAACTTGCCCTGCCCCGGCGTACTGTCCTCCCCGCCATCTGCCGAGACTGCTAGTTTTATAATATCGGGGCAACATATGTTGGCAATAACGTGCACCACGGGCCCATCCATTTGGCCGGTTGCAGCCTTGAACCACATCGTCGCATCCCACAGCCCCATCCCATATCGCCGCCTCCTATTATTGCATAAAGTTTTACTCTTATCATGGCCAGCGTTGTTGGTTGCATCGCACAGATAAAGAAAAAAATGTAACCAACATATTGACTAAGCCAGAGATGGGAATCTGCATTAACCCGAGGGATATTTATTATATTTGGAAGTAAATTAAAAGGAGTTTTTAATGATTTTTACACTCATCAAGGCACTTTAAGCTTAACTTATTGATGATTTCAATAAATTCACCAACTAAAGTTCAACAACAAACTGTTCGTCATAAAATATTTATCAATAAATTGTTCACTGAATTAACCAATGAAATTGTTCCATTAAATTGTTGTCCACGAAAATTTATGAATAAATTCACCAGTAAAACATTCAACAACAAATTCTACAATATTCTTCACCAATAATTGCATTGATAATTTTTTAATTATTTTAACCGATTTAGAACAATGCACTAATTCAGATAATAAATACATAAATAAGTTCAACAACCTAATAATAAAATTATTACCATTAATTTACTAATTCTTTAATTAAATATTCACCAATAAAAATACACCAATGATTGACCCCAATTCACCAATCTGCACTAACGTAAAATCTCTAAAAACAGAAATTATTTACAAATATATATATATAAAGCAATCTGTATAACTAAGAAATATTTATATTTAAAATTAAATATTTAAACGTTATAAAATATTTTCTTTCCGTGTACTTAGCTCTTGAAAAAAAACCTAAAAACAAGCTTCAAAGAAGCAGTGTAAACTTCTTAACCAAAAATACTGCAACACAAAAAGCAACACACACACACACACACATACACACACACATTTAATGCGAATGCGGATACGGATATGGACACGGATAGGGATGCGGATGCGGATGCGGATATGTGGCCCAGAGGGGAGCTACGAAACTTACACCATTTGCGCAGCTTGCGGCTTCTTCTTCTTCCCATCCACCTTTTGCCACGTTCCTCGAACTTTTGGCCTCGTCTTCTTTGGCCAAAAGTTATGCGCCGTCCAGTGTGGCCAGAGCTTAAGTTTCTCTCTTTGGGTGCTAAGCGGCGCTCGTGTGACCATATAAAGCGATTACCGAACTCTGATCTGTAAAGCGAAAAACCATTTGCCGAAGAAGTAGCCGGCAATCTGCTGGAAGTAAATAAATTGGCCAGCTTCCAATGGCTTTACAAACAACAAGTAATCAAAGGATTTGGGATTTTGGTATCAACACTGAGAGGAAATGTACAGGAATAATAAATAGAAAAGGATTTAAATTAGAGAACTTTAAAGGTGGCGAAGTAATTAATTTAAGAGTAATTTTTAACTTGATATATAAATTTTTATGATATATTTTACCCTTTCTTTTTAAACTCTGGTTTATTGACCTCTGTTTTATATTTTTTTATTTTGGTTTAGTAGCCAGTCAGTCACTCCCCCTTTGCCTTTCCCCTCTTAGCTGGTCTTGTCACGCAGCTTTCGGTGGCTTATAACCCACTGATTCTGTTGCAGCCACTGGCTCTGAATTTTTCCTAGTTCCCTCCATCCAGGACAATCGGCGGGATCAGGCTCCTTCACAGCGGGCAGTCTCCTAAGCTCCCAGCAACTTCCTCTATTTTTTTTTTCTCGCGCTGAGCGCCACAAAGAAAAACTTTACACAAAGATTATTTAGTTACCAGCTCGGGCTCTGTCTGCTAAAGGAAGTAAGGAAAAAAAATAAAATAATAATAATAATGTTGCCACTGAGCAAGATTTAGCTGGAAGTTCCCTGCCATTAGCTAGATGAGTTACAGGTTGTGATCTTTCTCCTGTTGCTCATCATGACTTGTTTTTACTTTTATATATTAAATTGTTGTAAAATTAAACTCCACATTTATTCAATAACTTAAATTGTATTTAAGAAAAGTAAGTAAAAAGAAATTTCAGTGAGGATATGCAACTGCCAGACTTCCCACTCCAAGGACATTCCACAACTTGTATGACATTCGCAATGACACACTTGGCAGGCGATGGAGCCATGGATTCGCCGAGTCAATTGCACACGAGTTGCAGCAGAAAAAAAAGGGGGGACGAGACAAAAATATAAAAAATAAAAGAGTTAAAAATCCAGAGAAACAAAGAGCATATGCATGCCCAATGTAGGATCTGCTTATTGCCGCCAACCCGGTTCAATTTCTAGTACCAACTTCGATGTCATTGTTAAAGCCAACTGCCGGACAATTGAGTTCTCTACGCATCTATAGCTTTCTCTGAACAGAATTTTTGAGGTAATGCCAACGAGGGAATACTCTTTCAGGGAGTATTAATAAGTTAAGGTAGGAAAATATATAATATATAGTTTTGTTTAATATATAAAATGTTTAATTAAATATTTTACAAAGCTAGAAAAAAATATAAAATCTCATCTTATAAGTAGGATTTCTTTTACAGAAGTCCCTCTGCTTGTAAGTGTATTTGAGTCTCTTTGAAGCTTGCTTTCAATTCTGCTTCATTTTTTATTATTTTCCCTTTTTTTTTGTGTTCAGCTTTTCCTCCTTTGTTTTCTGCCCTTTCAGCTTTCTTGCGCACGATTTGTTTTGCTGCTGATTCTGCTGCTTTGACGCTTTGCCCTCTCAATTGGTTGCAAGTGCAATATTTTGATTTGCAATTCGTGCCACCTCTTTGTCTTTATCCTAGGGATACATTTAATTGCCATCTAAAAGGGTGTGCTTTTTTAATATTATTTATATTATATTATATTTTTTTCCTGTATTCTTTTCTTAAATATTTATGGATAAAGCAACAAAGTATTCCTCAATCTCTCTTGACATTTGTATGCATTGCGGGAAATGCAAAAAGCTAAAACTAATTTCCATTGTGCAAATAAATTTGCCCTTCGTCTTTGCTGTCTCGTCATAATATTGTCTGTAATACGAATTTGTCCTTTTTATGGTTAGAAGGATTGAAGGAGGAAAGTTCTGGTTATTATTCAGGGGCTTTTCAGGAAATATATCCCTAATTTAATGTAACAGAAGTGGAGAACTAAGAGATGTATATATTTAAAATATTTAATTGCTTATAATAAAAATTCTACTGTGACTTACATTTCATTTAAATATTCTATAATATTCCTAAACAAATTCCTTTAAAATAAATACAGTACAAGATACCCAAAAGAAAGCATTTGCTTTTTATAAATTAATTATTTCAAACCTATTTTTAGTCTGTAAAAATATTTTATCTTTAAGGTTATTGCCAGTGTTTTATTTTCTCTATATTTCCCCGATCTCTGCTGTTGTTTTCCATTTCCTTTATTATTTTTCCTTTGGTTGTTGACAGCACTGTTTGAGGGTGCTGTGCAGCCGCTGCAGTTGCTGCTGCCGCTCCCAAAGGGTTGCCAGATTGCCTGACTTTTGCTCAACGACGCGCGGGGATTCCCCCAACTGACGCTGCTCCTGCTGCTACTGCTGCTGCTTGGCCATGCACAATGCATACAAATTGCATTACAATCAGCCAGGGCAAACATGGAAATATATTTAAGGAAGGGAAATGCTTGAAATCGTTAAAAGAAACGAACAAAGCATGGCAAATATTTATATACAAATATATATTTTTGCTCTAAGCCCAAGCAGAACTTTCTTTTCTCTCTCTTTCTTTGCAAATTTGTAAAATAGAAATGGAAGTGGGAAAGTGGGAAAGCGGACGGACAACAAATGCAAAAAATTTCCAAATGTAATTTGGAAAATTGCAAAAAACCAAAAATGGGCGGCGGCAGTTGTCGCACGTCACGTCTTTGGTTGGCCACGCCCACTGAATACCGCCCCCGGATGGAGGAGTATCCACATTAATTGGCAGCTCCCTGTCGCCCGAGGACGTTGGCAAAGATGTATCTTTGTATCTTTGTATCTGTTGTATCTCAGGAGAGAGAGAGAGAGGAAAGATGAAAGGGAAACATCGGTACTCTGGACATGAACTTACTAGCACAGTTGGGGACAAAAAACTAGCTAAATCTAATTAAAAAATTATAATATATATGCAGAAAAATATATATATAATTTATACTTAATAGAATTACCCTTTAAAAATTTATTTAAAATAAAATATCAATCTTAAGTAAAAAAATAAGTATTTATTGAGGACATTGATGGGTCAGTCAGTGGCTTTAAATCACAAAACTATCAACTTAAATCTATAAATTAATAAAAACCTTTAAATTACATAAACAAACTTTATTATTTTATTTTTAAAAATGCATAAAAAATACTATCAATACCCATGGATACTCTAGATTAAACATAAATAATTATTAGCTTATTTCCTGAAATAAAAATCATCCTTAAAACTCCTATAAATTTACCCCCAACTGTTCGCATATACATATATATATATATTTTTTTAATTTGTGTCGTCTTGGCTGACAAGAAAGGAAATACTTTATTGTTTGCATTTATAATTCATACGATATTTCTTCTTGGCATGATCCTGCCACGCTGCCGCGGCCTTCCTTTGAGGCGCTTGTCATTTTATTTCATTACATCTCATTGTTGTCCCTTTTTGGCTTTTGTGCTTTTCTCAAATATTTACATGTACCTTTTCTTTTTTTTTTGCTTATTTTTCTTTACTTCCTTCGCTCCTCCTCCGTTTATTTCTTTATTTCTTTTTTTTCTGTATTTTTTTTTTTTAATTTTTGCCCCACAGGAGAAATATATATCCTGCTGCGTCAGTGTGCCTGCCTGCTGGGCCGTAATGGCATTTATTAATTGCTATGTAAATAACTTCAAGTCAATTTTAATGGGAATTGTGTTGGCGCAATCCAAACGAGGCAATTTGCAGCCTCATTTGAATGCCTTCCTTTAGGATATTTCGAATTATTATAAGAATTTTTGTAGAAAAAAATACGCACTCAAAACATCTTGAAATAATTTTTTAAATATTTTTAACAAATCAAAAATAGCTGTGAAAAGCATTCTTAATTTATTTTATTTTCCTCCTTTCTCAAAGCTAAAGTTGTTTAATATTTGCACAATTAACAAAACCCATAACTCACCAATAATTCTTAATTCCCAAGCTACAATGCTTATTCAGGTCGATTTTGGGCACTGAGTTTTCTATCCTATTTTTTTGGCAAGTGACTCTTGGAGTTGAAAAACTAACCCAAAAAATAAACCAAAAATGAAGCGAAACGAAGCATGTGCTTGGCTATGAATGAGTATTTCAGTTATTTCAACTGAAGCCCAACATAATGCACACAAAAATGCACACAAGCATTTAAATGTCCTGTCCTTTTCTTCGCGTGTTTTCTCTCTCTCTCTCTTTTTGTCTCGTTGATTCTACATTTTGGTGGACACTTTTGTGAGAAGGCCACGAGTGGTAGCTGCTTGTAAATCTCTTTTTAATTGCATTTAACCGCAAACAAATTCCGGCAGCAACTCCCTCAATTTTAGACCAACTTCAGCTGTAACTCCAAAAAAACCGCACGTGAACTAAAATGCTGGACGGGACAGGACAGAGGAAAAGTTAAAACAGGACACTCACACACACAAACACACACAAATTGTTTAAACATATACCAACCCAAACACAATCCAAATCGAAAAGGCGCCCAGACAGCCTCCTCCCACACAGTCCCAGTCACAGTCAATTATACAAATTGCATTTGTGTTGCTCTCTTGCAGGACATTTGCATACCATTCCCAGCCCATTCCCTAAGCCGCCTCAATCTGCACACTCCACACGGGCAGCCACCACAGCTCCTCCTCTCCTCCCACCTTTTAGCCAGCTTCTGTATTGGATTTAGCCACACGTCGTGTGTCGTGAAAAAGTCAGCCAAAGCTGTAACCCAACCACAATGCATATGCACATATGTGTACCTTAATGCTGAGCCGATTTTGTGGGCGATTTTCCAAAGAATGGGGTCAAAAAATTGGGTCTCTCTCTTGTAATTTATTTATAAATAACTACAGGTGAAAGTAAAAGTTAAAGAAGGAATCCAGGAAAGTTTAACCAACTTCTAGTATAATCAGTATACTATATTCTTTGATAAACAGCTTCAAAAAAC
The DNA here is from genome assembly GCA_008042675.1 of Drosophila seguyi. Classification (NCBI taxonomy): domain Eukaryota; kingdom Metazoa; phylum Arthropoda; class Insecta; order Diptera; family Drosophilidae; genus Drosophila; species Drosophila seguyi. The sequence continues at coordinate 34,605 of VNJU01004575.1, forward strand.
CCACAAAAATCCTTATAACTATATCCGAATTTAAAAAATATACAAGAGGTAACTGCAGCATTTTATTTTATTATGTTTTTCTTACACGACTTAAATAAAAGTCTACTTAATAGCTGAGCGAGGCCCATCAGCAGTTAACCCCAAAGACATACATTAAGCTATATATATAGTATAATATATATATATATATATATACATATATAGCACTCATACTCCCTTTTAGTTTTATCTTAGACATTTTTTTCTTGTCTTTTGTGTTGGCCTGCCCAGTTCATCTTTTAATTAATTCACAAGCAGCGTAAAAGTTTTGTAGCCACTTTGGGCCTAGACCGCCAGCAGTTCTGTCCTTCGTCGCCTACCATTTTCCTTTCCTTTTTCCTTTACTTTTCTACAACAAAAAAAAAAGGAAAGCAAAAAAAAATCCAGCAGGGAAGGGCAGGAAGCACTTGCAACTATGGCGAGAACACAACGCAAGAAAACTTTTCTTATACAAAATTATGGAAAACTTTTATTTCCATGCATAACACACATACGCCCCGTTGGCCCTGCCGGTATCTCTCGCTCTCTGTGTGTGTGCGTGTTTATTGCTTTACTTTTTGCACTCTTAAATAAAACTTGCATGCATGAGTCTGCAAGTGTGTGCGTGGGTGTTATATTGTGTGTGTGTGTGTGTGAGCGCACATTTATTTATTTAGTTTCGCTGCCGCTTGGCGCAAGTTTTTTTATTTTATATATATTTATATATATGCGCTGATTTTTTTTTATATTTCCTTTTTTTTGGGCGCAAAATTGGCACATCAAAAAGCGGAAAATTTAAGCTCGCTCGCAAGTGCAAACAGCTCAGAAAAAAAAAATTGGTTGAAACTGTCATATCAGCAATCGGCCATGACTGCCATTTATGGGAGCTGGCAATCGCATCAGAAGTGCAACAATACTATCGATTTTTCGATACCAACTTCGATGATGGGGACCCAGTCGAGAGTCTAAGAAAATCATAACATAAAGAAAAGGATACATTAAATCAATCACCCGAAGAAGGGTTTTGTAGTGTCTATCGCTATTATCGAACTTATGCAGGCTTGATTGATAAAAGTCGATAACAGATGAATATATATTTTTATCGATACCAACAGATAAATGGAAAAAAAATTGACTCATGATTTTTGTACAACTTTTTAAGGAATTAATGACAATAAACGTTAATAAAGTGATATCAATACTGATATTTAATCTATCGATTTTTTCGATTATCATTTTTATAGCATTTTTTAATAACCTTTTCTGACTATTTGAATTTATTTTATTTAATAAACATAAAACATGAGGTATGTATCTAGGTTTTTTATAATATTAATCCATTGTCCATTTTCGTTAGTTATCGATTTGTTTTTAATCACAAATAATAATATTTAATCGAATTATTAAATTTTTTACATTCCCAAAGCAATTTTTTTAACAATAATCTCTTCAGTTACAGCTCGTCACACTTTCTCCACTCTCGTGAAAAGAAGATTTATAAATTTTTAACTTTTATTCTGCGGTTATAAACCCGGACAACTTGCCTTTACGGCTGGCAAATAAAACTCTGGCAAAAAGTTAACAAAGAGCCCGAGCGAGATAGAGTCGGAGAGACTAAGAAATTATGGGAGCCAACCAAGAAAAAGATGGCCATGTCATCATCTTCATGGCGAGTTTCGGAACGTGCCAATGAGCTGTTTGGGCCATTTTGCTTTTTATGCGACTGCTAATGACACAATTTGGTGGCACAAAGAGGCTGCAAGGGAGAAGGGGAGGGTGGATATATAGGGACATGTGACACGCACGCAAAACAATTAACTGTTAACACTCACTCTCGCACACACACACACACATGCTTTTCACGTTTACGCTAATCCGCGATGACCGTTTCACTTCACTTCATTTCGCTTGTTGCGTTTTTATTGGAACACAGCAAGAAAATAATGTGAGGAAAATTAAGAGAAAAAATATAAATTTATAAGATATTAATGTGTTATTATAGTCATATCAAAGATTAAGTAGGTTTCTCCTAAAAAAAAAAACATTTCAAAAATTATTTAAATGAATCTTCGGTTTTTTTTAAATTTTTTTTCATTTTTTTTTAAATGTGTAAAGCATAATAAGTAATAATGTAAAATGGCGTCAACTTATTTTTTTGAAGCGACTTTAAGGATTATTGATTTTTGGCTGCAGTTTTAAATTATTTAGAATCTGTTGAGATTTTTCCACATTTTCTAAAACCCTTTTCCCTTATCTTATTAAGCAATTATGCATTTATTAGATTTTACTAAGAAGAAATATTTCTTACTCTTGCAACATTTTTAAAAAAAATTTCAACAATAATTTTCTTTGTAAATTATGTAGAATTAGTATTTATTTTATGTGGCATCTTTTATTAATAAAATAACAGCTAAGAAAATGCAATAAAATATTTTATCTGAAAATAATATAGTAAATAATATAGAAAATAACTTTATTAGTAAATAACTGTGTTATTTTCACATAAAATATTTTATTGCGTTCTCTTAGATGCAATATATAAAATATTTTATCTGAAAATAATATAGTAAATAATGTAGAAAATATATATATTAAAAAATAACTATATTATTTTCAGTTAAAATACTTTATTGCATTCTCTTAGCTGCAATTTTAAAATTTATTAAACTTATTCCTATTCCAAATTAATTTAAAGTGGAATTTGTAGACTTATTTGCTGTATTTTATATGGCAATCCTTTATTAACTAATTTTTTTAAGGTAAAATATATATAATTCCACACCCTTAGCTTCCTTGATTAAATTATTTAAAATCTCTAAAGATCTTTAAACATTTCTTCTAAGACCTTGTGAAAGCCCCTTTTCTAAATAGTTTCGAGTGCAATTTGTTGACAATTACTCTGCTGGCGCACATTTAGCGTTGCAGTTGAGTTTTCCTAGTAATCGTCCCACGCTAACCAATGACCCATCGCTCTCCCTCACACACACACACACACACCACACACACTCTTAGCCCGTTGTGTGTCCTAGCGTCTAAGTATGTTGCTTCCGTTTCCGTCGCCGTTGCCATTACAGTGTGAAGAAGTGCTGGACGAGGAAACAGTGTCTCTATGTGTGTGTGTGGGGCGGTGTTTCGGTCGCATTGTTGTCGCAAAGTGCTGACACACACACTGGCACACTCACACACATGCATCATTGGCCATTATCGCGTGCGCCTTAAAAGCACAAAACAAGAGCAACGAGACACCGAGAAGGAGAGAGAGAGAGAGTGGCAAAAGAGTGGGCAAAGAAAGTTGTCTAAAAGCCAAGCCACCAGCGACAAGGACAATGAAATGCCACTGCCAATAAATAGTGAAAAACAACAACAAAAACAACAACAACAGCAGCAACAAATAACGGTAGCAACAAACAAAAAAAAAAAATCAAAATAAGTAGAAAGAAATCCTCGCGCAGCATCGACATTTCCTTTGACTCCGCTTGCTTTATCGCAACAATTGGCAATTGGATTTGCTTTTGTTTGGGGCCACGGGGCGTATGCGTAATGTATTTTGTATCTCCCTCGCAGTCGTCGCGACAATCGCAATTTAGTGAGGCTTTTATTGCCGCCCGCTACCCACCGCTTTTCTTTAACCATCCCTTCCCTCTCTCCCTCTCTCCCCCTGAGCGTAACGGTAACGCGCTCCCCACACAGCCTTTCCTCTGCGGCATAATGGAAATTACTTGATTATCGTTTACACGTCGCCAATCGCTCAGCGAATCTCAAATGAATGAGAGTGGCTAATAGACCACACACACACAGCGACACACACACACACATATTTAAATAAAGGACCAAGAGGACAATAGGGAAATCCAAAGGCTGGACATCCGTGAATCTTATTGAGTTGTTTGTTGCAGGATTTTCACTTGCTTTGGGTTCATGGGGTATAGGTAACCTCGCAGTTACCCTGAAAGTTTATACATCTTTGGGTGAATTTTTCAATTTAATTTAATTGAATAAGTTATATATTTTATTTAAATAAATATTTATAATTAATCTATATTTATTTAATTGAAGAATAAATATTGGTGGTTAATTTATTTATACTATAAATGTAACTATTTCAGATTTTGCTGTCCTTTTTATATTTGTTATTTTAATCAGTAAATACCTTTTCTTTATTTTTATAATAAAAAAGGAAATATTGAATTATTTTTAATTTAAAGGAAATATTGTATTATTTTTAATTTAAAGGAAATTTTGTATTATTTTTAATTTATTGTACATTTTTTTGTTTGTCTTAAAAATTATACAAAATTTATTTCGAATTTGTTGCCTCTTTTAGATGTTTTGGTTAGATCGTCTTTATATTTTATTATATTTTTTAAATAGATAATTAAATGTTTATGGTACATTATTATTCATGGCTTTTATAAAATAAAAAAATACATTGCACTGTGTCTCATTTATTAAAGACATATTCGTTAAAAAAATAATTCTTCATTTATTAAATTTCACAATTACTTGTGGCTTTTGTATTTGTTTAAAAGACTACTAAGTTACGCTTTTCTTCTTTATATATCTTTTATTTTTATTAAATAAATGTATAAACAATGTTTTTATGTGTGTTAAACTTCCTTAATAAATATTGTTTCAGAATTAAATAATAATAAAACAAAAACAAATGAATCACTAAGCAAGGTCTTTAAAAGTCTCTTCGTGTTATAAACTTGTCTTCCACTTAATTCGGTAATCTCTTTCCTATGCATCCGTTTTAATATATTAATCAGATATTCCTTTAAATAATTAAAAATCTCATTTAATAATTTTTAACTACTACCCAAAACAATTTAAAAATCCCACTACTCCTTAGAGATTTTTAGGGCATTAAGCAACGCATTCGATTTGGTATTTATGCGCCATTTACAGGTCTTCTCCTTCTGCATTGTGTGTAGCAGTTACTTTATTGCCTTTTGGGAAAATGAAAAAAAAAAAGAAAATCATTTACTACTCGCTCGTTAATTTCTTAAGCGATTTTGTAGCATTTTTTCCAAGGCTAAAATTAAATTTGTAGCCTGGCCCAAAAATAAAATAAAGTAAAATAAATATAAAAGAAAAAAGGAAATAAAACTAAACATTGGCCGGCATTTTCCCCCCCAATTTTTTCGCTCGAGCCAAGCGCCTGGCCAGCTGATTTGGAAAATTCATGGAGGAAATTGGGGGAAATGGGTAAACGAGGCAACTGGGACTTGGTCAAGCTGCCACAGTGCATTCAGCTCTCAGCTTCTCGCTTCTCGCTTTTCCCCATCTCGCATTTTGGGGTTTCAGTTTTCAGTTTTTCGGCCAAAGGGAAAGCGACAGGTCGAAAGTAGGTGAAAATGTCAATGGGAGCCCCGCCAGTAGTTGTTTTTCTGAGCCATTGTTGGCTCATTGGGTTCGGCAACGGCAACGGCTTTGGCTTCGGCTTCGGTTTGGTGGGGAAACCCCCAACTTTAGGATTTCTCTTCTCGGAAAATGGTGAGTTTGCGCAGTGTCCCCTGCCATGGTGAGTTTTTCCGGCTCAAGACTTAAGAGAGCGTTGTAAGAGAGTGGTCGAAGAATGTTTTTGAAATTAAAATTTTTGTCAGATAAACTTGGTAATTATTGGATTGAGAAAACATAATTAATGTGTAAGTTTAATAAATAAATAAGTAGAGAAGAAATGTTATTTAACTAAATGCTCACTTAACAGAATTATGTTTAAATCCAGGCTGTGTTTAGCGATCTTTTACTTTATTTATTTCCTTAACAAATAATAAATTCCTTTAGGTAATACTTTTAGGTTTATATAAATTTTAAAAAACCAAATTGAAAATCGTAAATCCAAAAAAAAATATACAGCATATTATCGATCAGTAGAAAAGTTCTTAGCAATTTCCCACTCAAGTTTGCAAGGAGTTTCCCCAAGTATGTCACCAAAAAGTATGCAATGTTTTCTTGGCTACAGAATGCCGGTTATTTGGTGGTCGGTTATACTTTTATTTTTTTTTTCTTTAGGTTTTCCAGCCTCCGGCTGGGACTCGTTAGTCCGGCTTGGCAAAAGGCAGAGCTCTGGGAAAATTGTATAAGGGCGAGGGCCTCGGTGTGGGCGTGGTCGTGGGCGGCACACACGCACTTGGGCGCGCCTAGAAGTATGCTCTGACAACTTTGAAGTGCTCTTGCTCTTGCGGCCGTCGTCATCGTCATCGCAGTAGTCGCGATGTCGCGTCGCTTTGACTTGTCAAACAAAAATAATGCCATTTGCCAGTTGCAAGAGTGCTCAGAGTACTGCGACACCCTCACCTTGCCCCCTTGCCCGCTGCCTCTCAGCAGCAACATCTGCAACAGCAGCAGCAACAGCAGCAGCAGCAGTGGCAACATCGACAGCAGCGGCAACACGAATCCGTTTTAATGAAGACCCCAGTTTCCTCGGCTCCTCGGCTCCTCGCAAAAGTTGGCAAAGTTGGCAGACAGTTTAAGTGGAAGGCCAACACTTAATATCGGTTAAAGCTAAATTACTGCCTTAATTGCAAATCAAATTTGAAAAAGACATCAACCTAAAGTGCGCACACAGCCGGAAGCTAAAAAACTAACTGCCATCTGTGGTGGCATCTTTCCGATGGAAAGTTGTGGGTAGCCAAGGTTGCAAGAGGTTCTTTTTTGTAAAATAATATAAATAATATGATTATAATATAACAATATATCTTTAACTTATACAAAATAGTTCAAAAAAATATATAATACTTAAAGTATATAATTATTCATAATTAAAGTTTTTGAAGGAATATTTTTAATATTATTTAAATGGTTACTTGAGGTGTAAGTGATGTCTATGATTTACACCTTATTTGTATATATAATTTAAAATAATAATTATAACTAGCTAAAGATATGGTTTAATAAAAATACATATATACCAGGCTGCTTAAGTAATCTCTAGAGCTATAAAATCATCTTAAAATGTGTCTAAAAATATTTTATACAAATAAAAATTCAATATTAAACTCAGAATTTGATACTTAAAATAGTTTAACATTAATTTAAGACACCCTTCAAAGGGTTTTAAAATCCCCCAAAAATTTCTTTAGTTCCCTAAATATAAAATAATATATTAAATTATATATTATTATACTATTTTAACTAATTTCTTTTGAGTATATCAAATTCCTTGAATATTTCAAAGAACCCTCTTCGAAGGGATTATATAGTTTCTATAGGAATTCCGCTCGAAGACATATTTTTCGCTCAATTTTAATCGGCTGACGCGTCGCGCGCGCGTGTGTGGAAACTCTTTAATGTAATTGAAATGTCATGAATGAAGTGACAAGAACACACCAGCGGCAGCCGGAAGTAGTAGCTGCTGTGGATGTTGCATGTGGCGGCTGCCAGGCTGCGATGTTGCTGTTGGGGTGCACGCGTTGGCGTTGGTGTTTCTACGTGCGGGAAAAATAGGAAAACTGGCTGGAAAAACTACGAAAACTAGGAGAGCAGGGATAACTGGAGAATCTGCCAAAGGTGGGACGGTTGGCAAAACTAAAACACGCGCCTGTGGCGTTAAGTAGCACCGCCTTACATTTCTAGGAAACAAAAAATTTCCTGTCAATGGCAGCCTTTTCCTACCTCTTTTTTTTTTTGAAAAATCAGACAAAGAAAACCCCGTTAAAAAGCCTTATTAGTTATTACCTTGATTTCTATAAATCTACTAAATATTAATACCACTTTTGTTTATTATTTTACACCTGCTTTTAGGTAGTATTTTCTATATGTGTGCCAGCTCATTATTATAATGACATAATGGAGCCTTCATGGCATTCCATTTCCAGGACAAACAGCAGCTGTCAAAGGCAAAAATAGCGCACAAGTTTGGACTTTATTTTGCAATCCACAAGAACTTCATTTGCCAGTGTGCGGGGGGGATGGCATCAGCATCAGCTTCAGCTTCAGCTTCAGCTTCACTGCATGAATGTCAGGCACAACCACACACATCTCGCACACACAGCTCACACTCACACCTAGCAGCTAGGTGAGCTGTCAGCTCATTTTGCCAAAGGATGCCAGCGCACGAAGGATGCGAAGGATGCGAGGAGGCCGGGAAGCCGGGATGCTGAATGCATACGAGATGTGCTGCCGCTGCTGCTCTCGGCAGATGCCGGCTTTAATCATAATATTAATAATATTAAAAGGTAAATATCAAATGCAACTGCGTCTGGCACTGATCTATAGCCACTCACTCTCAGTCCCCTCTCTCTCTCTTTCTCGAATGTCAAAGGATGAGTGCAAAAAATATGCAGGATATGCGAAATATGCAAATGGACCAGCATCCAAAACTGGGACAATAAATCGAGAGAGAGAGAGTGCGGGGCGAGGTGGAATAACCAACATAATGTCCTTAAAATTATAACCAAAAAAGATTATAAAAATACTGCTTAGTGTGTAGTTTTTTTCCTTTAATTCTCAGTCTTAAAAGGACATATTTTCTAGACCTAAAATGTTTTCTAAAACTAAGTTTTAAGTCTATAAATTACTCAGTTCGGAGCTAAGCAACTTGTAAATGTATTAAATAATAAAATATTTATTTATATATTTAAAGTATTTTATAAACCTCTCTTTAAGCTTTGAAATCATCTATAAAGTATCTCAAGTACCCTCAATCGTACCTTTGCCATTTAAAGTCCAAGTCAGTGCCAAGGACCTTGCCTGATTTTAACATCAATTAAATGATTTGGCTCATTCCCAGGCCAACACCAGAAGCTGTTGATCCTTAAACTGGGCTACGTTTTGAAGCATTATTGTGTTGTGTTTGCTGGTGTAATTGTCCGACATTCTTACCCATACATAATTCCCCTTTATCGATGTTGAACCTTGGGTCAGGTTTAAGCCTAAAAACTACTTAAAATAATTTTTAAAATACCTAAAAACCATTCAAATAAACTCCTAAAATAATTCCCCTTATTTTAATATACAAGCCCAACTTAAAATTAAATTAAATATATATTTTTAAAGATTGTTTGCTTAATTGAATTCAGGAAATAACTCGCGGCAAACTCACTGGGCAAATTGAGTAATGCAAACGTGTCATTAAGCACTTAAAGGCACTTCGACTGAGGGTTTTCCTTACCGAGGAAACTCCATAGTGGTGGCAGGGGGAGGGGAAGAGGGGCCTTAGTGCGGTCTCGGCGGTTTTGCTGGCAACGAAAACCGCCAAAGCACAAACTTTCAATCATGAGCATTCAACATGAAATGCCCAACGAAAACAATTAAGCATGATTACAGCAACAACAATACAATGCCAGCCAGCAATTAGATGTTTATGTAAATTATATACAAGAGGCATGCAGAAAAGGGGAGCAGAGAGGGGAAGTGGTGGAGCAGGGGCAGAGACAGGGACAGCGACAAGGACAGTGACAGCGACAGAGACAACGACACATTTGCATAAGTTGAGCGGGGCAGGGGGGGAAAAGAGAGCGGGGAAAATGCGGGTGGGAAAATCCATTGGCAATCGCTGGCCCAGTAATTAGTGGCAATTACAACAACAGGCGGCAGGCATGGGTTAAGGCTAAGGCAAAGTCAACAGCACAAGGGATACCCTTTGAAGTCTATGAAAAAATAAAATTAATATTTTAATAAATAATATTTATATAATAATAATATTTTATTGAAAAAAAAAATTCTCAACTGAATCTGCTCTTGATTTTATGTAAAATTTTATTTAAGTTTGAATTTAATTTTTTCTTCTTTTAATTTTACATTTTCTACGTTTTAAATCATTAAAAAAGATCACATGGCGTATACTTAATTTTGTGTTAAGGAAGCCACATTAAGTATACGCCATGTGGTCGGTCTGTAGATTTATAACTTAAGCAAAATTGCTTCGTTTTTCAGTTTGTAAAAAATTAAAGAAGGTCATCTGGCGTTAACTTAATATTATAGTCTACAAGCCACAATTTATAAAATTAAGTATACGCCGTGTGACCTTCTTTAATGTTTTAAAAGTGAAAAACTAAACGGAGGGAAAATTAAATTTAAACTAAAATTATGTTGTTGTCATATTATATATTAATTTAATAATAATATTATTTTTAATTACCAAAAAAGGTCACCTGACGTATACTTAATATTTCCTTCAACAATAATATTAAGTATACGCCTCGTTACCTTTTCTAATGTTTTTTTTTAAACCTAAATAAAAATGCCTAAATTTCAAGAAATGAAAAAAGGAAAAATGAAAAATAAATAAAAAATAATTTAAAAAATATATAAATAATATAAAACTTATCTAATTATTAACTAAATATGTTATATTTAAGCTTAAAAAGAACAGAGTTAACCCTTTAATACCCTGCAGAGCATTAAAAAAAAAGGTAATAGAACAACATTTGAGGCTGCGGCAGCGGCTGCGGACTCATCAAATAGATGAGCGCAAATAGCAATAAATTTCACACCCAAAGCATTGGACATTAACTAATTAATTGTGTCGAGGCAGCCGCAAAAACAACAAAAGGCGAAATGAATGCGAATTAAATGGGGGACAAAACACAGCACACAGGACACAAAACACAGGACACGGTACACAGGAAGCGCAGCCACAAAATTTCTCGCCAATTGGCCAAGCATTCCAATACTATATATATATATATATATATATACAGTCAACCAAGATCTTGGTAGCCTCAATCTCGGGGGGGGCAAGCAAATATTGTCGATGGCCCTGCGCTTCAAAGGGATAATTAATTTTATAGTTGATTAATTTGCACTTCATTTTCCCGCCCAAAAAGATGATGAGCCAAAAGCTATTTGCCATTCAGCCATCCATCCATTCATCCATTCCAACCATCTATCTATCCTTTTACTTGACTTGGCTTTTTGTTGGAATCTTTCCTTGCCTTTTCCCTTGTTTTTTTCTGTTGCCTTCTGAATGTCCTTTTTTCGGTTAGTTTGCTCCAACGCAATATATTTCTGCTCAAAAGTTTCGACTTTTGCTGCTGCCAAATTAGTTCTGAAGGCATTTCGCCTGCTCCTCGACAGGAGCTGAGGCCAAAAATTTTGTGGACAAGAACGAAGGACAGCTGGATAGATGGATGGTTAGATGGATAGATGCCTTGGGGCAGGGATAACTGCAGATATATTTTGAGCACACACAAAAAGAGGCTATAGCAATTAAATTCGTTATCAGACTTGGTCTTGCGAATAAGAGATTTTATTTAAAAATTAAGCTATGAAAATGTATTTCAAAGATAAAATGCAAAGGAACCTCACCCATAAATTGATTGAATTAAAAGCCATTAGAAGTATTTTACGATCCCAAAAATAAAATAGAGAGTTCTCATCGATAAATACCCCAAAATTAATACCACAAAATCGGATCAATTAAGAGTCGCATAAATTGTTTTTGGCTGTAATTCATTCTATAAACCCCGGAGCAGTGTCCAACCATAATCCTTGAGGCAATCAATTAGCCAATACGGCAAAGGGCACAATCCGAGCCAATCCGAGCTTCGTTCGTGTGAAGAGTGCTCTTGGCCACATTTAACTTTTGCCAATTGATTTCTTTCTTTCGTTTTTTTCGGGCCATTTATTGATGGCGCCCCCAAGTTATGGGCCCAAGAAAATTGTCAACAGCAAAGGCATCGGAGAGCAGGTAATAAAAATGTCGAAAAATATGCATTTTATGTATTTCATTTGTTGGCCAACAACAGAGGCTGAGAGACTGAAGTCGGTTTTGTGGCAATTAAGATATGAGATACAGTGGCCACAGAAACACCAGTGGCAGCAGTGGCAGCCACCTCCTCCTGCTTCTCCTCCTCCTTCGATGCTTTACGGTTATGGCCGGCAGCTTCTGTATTCCGGCATTGTACTCTTATTTCATGCATAAGTGCAGCAAAAGGGGATTTTTGCAATTTTAATTTGTTCAAAGTGCACAAGCATACACACAAACACACACACACAACACACACACACTACACACACACACACACTACACACACACACTACACACACACTGCCATTCGACCCATAAACAAGAAAAGAACATGCTGGACACGCTTCATCAGTCAGTTAGTCCAAGGCAAACACACAAGGCACACTGAGAGGAAAAATTGGGACTTCAAATGGGGGGAATTTATACATTTTTTTAAGTATTTTATAAATTATAGAAAATTTTATTATTTAGTATGTTTTATATTTTTTAAAGTATTTTATAAATTATATATTGTTTTATTATTTTGTATATTTTGCATACAAAGTTTATATTTTTAAAGTATTTTTTATATTCTAAAATATTTTATTATTTTGTATATTTTATATTCATAGTTTATATTTTTAAAAGTATTTTTTATATTCTATAATATTTTATTATTTTGTATATTTTATATTCAAAGCTTATATTTTTTTAAGTATTTTTTATATTCTATAAAATTTTATTATTTTGTATATTTTATATTCAAAGTTTATATTTTTCAAAGTATTTTATAAATTATATAATATTTGTATGTTTTATATTTTTTTTAAGTATTTTATAAATTATATAATATTTTATTTTTTAATGTATTTTATAAATTATATAATATTTTATTATTTAGTATATTTTATATTCAAAGTTCGGCTCTTCAAGTATAAAGGTAAACCTCTGAGAATATTGGTTTATTATTATATTATAAATTATATTTTATCCTAGAATATATATAAAATTATATTTTATATTTTTTTAAATGTATTAAATATATTTTTTTATGTTTCATATAAAACAAAATATTTTATTTTAATTATTTTAAAGTTCTGCTTTTCAAATACAAAAGCCACTTCTCTAAGAACTTTTGTTTCATATTCAAAATTATAGATTATATGTCATAATTTTATATATAAATTATATATTATACTTATTTTATATATATATATTTGTATTTTGTTTTATTTTATTTCATGTAAAATATTATATTTTAGTTATTTTTCACAATTCTGTTTCCCAAACATAAAGCAAAACTTTTCCTAAAATTTGTTTCTAAAGAAAGTAGCCACTTCCTTGCTTTCAATAATCAAAGTATTTCAAGTTTTTCTAGAACCCAAAATCATCTTTTTCCATATTCCCTTAAAAGTAAACAATTCGCATATAACTTGCATATTAATTTATTAAATTAAACCCCTTATTATTTAAAGTGTAGTACTTCAAAACTTTTGATTTTTCGAAAATGTATCCAATGTCAGTCTGTCTCTATCCTGATGTCCTGATATCCCCCTTTCCCCCACTCTGTGCGTAAGCAAACATTTTTCAGCCTAATTGTTGGCATTATGCTCAGCCATCATTGTCATTTTATATATCCCTAGGAGTCTGCCGAGATAGATGGGAAGGAAAAGTCGGGAGTGGATGCCAGGAGATATAAACTTTAATGACGAATGCCTAATGTGCGGGGGCCATAAAAAGTGTCGCGTCTGCAGCGCCCATCAAAAGTCATTCCCCCAAAAAAAGATGGAAGTAAGAGAAAGTAGCAGACAAAAAATAATGACGAGGGGGAAGAAGGTAATGTGGGACGGCAACAGCTTTCGAGTGGTGCAAACTTTTTGGCAATTAAGTGACAGAGCAGCTTAACCCTTTGAGGTTTGCCAGGGAGCTGATTATGTTTTTGAAAGCAGGATGTAGATATGATTTGAGGGTATTATAATGTAAATTATTAAGTATTGGAATTATTAGGAATATAAGTAGTAATTAAAGGTCTTAAGATATTGTGGATTTTAAAAACCTAACTTTATTTTATATTTTCTAAGCTTATTTGAAAAATATTTTATAAATATTTTGTAAAGATACAAATGCTAAAGATATCTTTTATAAATATATTTTTACATATTTTCCCATATTTTCCTATGTTTTCCATATTTTAATATATTTTCCCCATATTTTCCTCATATTTTCTTTATTTTTTAACAACTATCTCCAACATCCTTTAAAATATAATCTCCCAAAACTAACCCCAAACCCCATATTTTGCCTACAGGTGACTCCGGCCTCCGACTTCACTCAGTCTGTCAGTTGGTCAGTCAATCATTTCGGGCAAATGGAGTGAGCGCTGGCACGAAGGCGCTTTGTATCATTAGCAGCATCTGAGACTCAAAAACCCAACAAAACAAAAAGGACTAGAAAGGAAGGAGCGGCAAGGAAGGACCGAAACCGAGACCCGAAGTGTGAGAGCTAAAAGGTCAATTTTCTTGCTGATTTCTCTTTGCGTTTTCAGAGTTGGCCTGGCTCAAAATTTATGAGAACCAGGACCAGGCACTACGACATGGTGACACACACTCGCAGGACTCGCAAGGACTCGGGACAACAAAGCGCCATTATTTTTGCGTTCGATCAAACAAAAGTCCCAAAGATTTATGCCAGCTCCAGAGTGGGTCGGTGTGTGTGTGCTTTTAGCCTAAAAGCAGGCTACACATGTTAGAGGCCAGCAGACACACACACACAGGACCTGCCCCACAAACAGACGAAAGAGAGAGAGAGCAAGTAGAGAGAGGTGCGGAGACAAGGATGCGTCCCTCCATTCATTCATTCATTCATTTGATGCTGCTGTCGTCGTCGCCGCCACCGCCGTCGTCCTCGCTGTCCTGGTGACAATGAATTTATGCACACATGTATGCCGGCTCTCTGTGTGTCCTGTAAATTTGCTTGTTTTTCACAGACGGAAAATGGGTGCGGAGAATTGGAGAGAGAGAGAGAGAGCCAGAGAGACAAGACAGAAATCAAAAGAACATTGGCCACAGGCCCATTGCCGTCGTCCCTGCATTGCCCCCCACAGGACACATTTTGTGCGATAATTATCGATGTCCTCCCCGTCAAAGACAAGCGGAGAATGAGAGCCTAAAATGATGACACCCCCCAATTTCCACTGCTGCTGAAAGCGGAAATGTGCAATGTGTGTGTGCTGCTGGGAAATCGGTTGCCCAAAAACTGAGATTGCCAGCATCCTTAAGGGAGAAAGGGTTTCCTCTTTTTTTTTTTTTGTTCTTCCCCGTAGAGTGAGAATTTGGGAAAGGCATTTAATGGACACCAGTATTCGGCACAAGTCCTTGCCTCACTAAAATGTCAAAGACTGAGGCCGAGGGGCACTCATAACGCCATACATTGCAGTTACTAAGGAAAGCACTTTGAATAATCATAGTTAGGAGGCTGTAAGGATTAAAAGGAAGATATTCCGAGTACTAAAAGTATTAAGAGTTGAAGGAGTTTCTAGATTATTAAGATTTAAGCTTATTAATTGGGTAAAAGAAGAGTTGTACAAGCTCTTAAGCAACAATGAGCACTCGAAACTATTTAAATTTTAAATTACAAGCCATTCCAAGCTGTAAGTAAAATTGCTGCTTAAAAGAAAGGCTTAGCTTCAGCCAAAATAAGGAAGAGATACAAGTACTATCAACCCTTAAAGTAAACTAAAATAATGACTGAAAGCCGCTGTGGCTCCCAAAATGAAATGAAATACAATCATTAATTCCGTTCTGCCAGTGGCAAAAAGTCCGTCCGGCTAAGCCTTAACCCACTCCTACTTTTCAAAGAGAGAGAGAAACTTTCAACTCGCCGTCCCCCGCCCCCCTTTAGTATCTGTGCTTCATGCTGCGGCAGCCAGCAACTTGTGTAGTTTTCGTTTTGAAGAGGGAAGAGGTGGGATCGAGGGGAAAATTACCAGGCAGCGGGGAGCCTGTTAAAACATTAAATGAGCAACTCATTTACAAACTCAAACAGCGCTCATAAATTCAACTAAATATCATGGAACACAATGTAAATTTAAAGTTCAAATCGCATTAATCATTTTTCGCCAAAAAGGGTGGGAGGAAGGGAAATTCCCCCAAGAAAATGCCATTCTTGGAGACAACTTTCCGGCGACGCTTCCCACTGAGATGAGAAGGCCAGGGATTTGATTATGCCACCGGCTGCATTCAATTATGGTTTCCTAAGTATCCCTCAACGAATTTATGGCCAATAGATGCACTCGAAGGCGCTGAAAGTTATTTATTTTACGATTTGCTAATGGCAAAAAGGGTTACTTATGTAATAATTAGGGGTTGAGAAGGGCTTGTGGGAATTTTTTGAAGGGTTTGTAAAAAGGTATTTTGTATAAGGATAATATTTGAAATTATTTTAGTTATTAGAAAATATTTTTAGGTTATATTATATTATATATATTTTAGGTTATATTATATTTTAAAGTAAAAGTTTACAAAAATGCAGGTCAATATTTTTTGTATATTTATTTAAAACTCAATTTACTTTTAAAAAATAAGAAGAATAAATTGAAAACATATTTTATATATTGAATATAATTAATTTTCAGTTGGAAATTACTTTTATATTATTAAACAAATATAATTAACCTTCAAATCAAGTCAAAAATATATTAAATATATTAAAAACAATTATTTTCAATTGGTTATAACTCTATAATAATAAAATAAATATAGTTAACCTTAATTTTTAATCATTAATACCTCTAAAAATATATTTTGCAGCTGCTAATTATTCTCTCATAAAAAAACAAATGTAAATAACCTTAAAATCAAGTCAAAAATATATTAAATATATTTAATAAAATGATTTTCATTTGCTTTTAACTCTGTAATAATAAAATAAATATAATTAACCTTAATTTTTACTCAATAATATCCCTAAAAATATATTTTGCAGCTGCTAATTACTCTCTCATAATAAAACAAATGTAAATAACCTTCAAATCAAGTCAAAAATATATTAAATATATTTAATAAAATGATTTTCAATTGCATTTAACTCTGTAATAATAAAATAAATATAATTAACCTTTATTTCCACTTAATAATACCTCTAAAAAAATATTTTCAGATGTTTACTACTCTCTTATAATAAATCAAATAAAAATAACCTTCAAATCAAGTCAAAAATATATAAAAAATATTTAATACACTTATTTTCCATTATCTTTCATTTCAAATCAATAATATCCCCCAAAAAACACCCCAATTAATGGGTAGCAACTGCAGAAAGTCGCCGGGTTTTTTTTTCGCTGGCAAAAGTAAAACTCAACTCAAGTTTATTTCGGTTAGTCTTTGGACTTAGCAGTTGAAAGCAAAGTCTGCAATTCAAGTTGCATTAATCATCAACTTGTTTCAACCGCACTGGCAAACACACACGCACACACACATACATTTCCATCCTTTCGAACTTGGACTTTTATTGACTGCACCTGTGTGTGTGCAAGTGTGTGTGTGCCTGTGTGTGGTGTGTGTCTAACGCGCTTCTAATAGACTGCATTCCACCGAGTTCGCCCGGCTGGCTCTTTGGTTTGTCGGTTTCTGGTTTCAGGTTTCAGGTTACAGGTTCGGGTCTCGTTTCGCTTTTTGGTCCTGCTCCTGGTCCCTGGTCCTGTGACCGTTTATAAATTATCAGGCAACAGCAACTGACTTTTCTATGGTCACTGCGGCCAGCGCCCATCCTACCAGCGAGCCTCACCCCTCCCCTTTCGCCGCAGCAGCTCATAAATGAAACCACAAAGTCACTTTAAGTGCATGCCACATAAATTCAACTCAAACACGAAAGTCAGTACACCGGAAAAGTCAAAAATCGAATGGAGAGGCAAATCGAAAAATACAAATTGCGCTGGCAATTGGTATATTTAGTAATCGATAATCAATATTTATTTTATTTTCTTTTAAAATATCTTGGTTGATAACCCATTATATGTATAATAAATGATTTTTATGTGACATAAATTTTTGGAAGTTTTTATCTTTGTTTATAATCAATCATTTTCAAGCCAAGAAAACACAAGAAAACCCAAGAAAATAAAAGAAATCCCAAGAAAACCCAAGAAACCCCAAGAAATCCAAAGAAAACCAAAAAAAAACCTAAGAAAACCGAAGAAAACCCAGAAAACCCAAGAAAGCCCAAAAAAACCCAAGAAACCCCAAGAAAACCGAAGAAAATCTAAGAAAACCGAAGAAAACCCAAGAAAACCGAAGAAAACCCAAGAAAACCGAAGAAAACCCAAAAAAACCCATGAAAACCAAATCCGACTCCGACTCCTAGCCAACCCAACAGCAAACACAAACAAAATCATATCCTACCTACACAAAAGTAATATCATACCCGAAATATAATCCATAAGTTCAATATGTACATTTGTAACCACCATAAAAGGTAATGCTCTTAATTAATAAGTCATTTCTTAGTTTAAACCCAATTGATAGCTCCATATATAAATCGGTAAGGATATAAGATAATGTTTTGGTTCGGACTTACCCGCATATAATATATCTTTCGTCGTCATTTATCGATGTTTACATTTCCCTTTGGGTGCAGAGGATCTTCTTCACAGTTGTTTACACACTTTTTAACGCGCGAGTACTATAACGGGATTATTAACACACGCGATTACTATCAGACGATATTCACACGCGATTACTACAACTGACGTGGCTCGCGAACGGGTGAAAGCGCGGGGAGGGACTGAGGAGGCTGCGGCGAGGCACCTGTATTTATAGCTGCGGGGGAGTGAGAGAGCGCGAGATAGATCGCTAGAGCCAAGCACAGAGAGAGAGAGAGAAAGAGACTGCGGCTGCAGCGGCTGCTGCAGCATATTGAGTGTGTTATCAATAATCTATGAGCGAGAGTGAGAGTGGGAGTGAGAGTGGGAGTGAGAGTGGGAGTGACAGTGGGAGTGAGAGTGGGAGTAAGAGTTAGAGGGCCGCTCAGGGAGCGCCGCTCACTGCTTGCAAGAACTTTTTATGTTATTGAAGAGCGGCTTCGCCTGCTGCGGCCTCACCTGCTGCGGCCACGTGTACCGGATGTGGTTTGTTTACATTGATTCAGCGTGGGATCGGCTATATTTTCTATATATTGATCTGTTTCTATCCTTTTAATTATTTCTTATTGTGTTTCCCTATATTTTACTCTATCTTTATCCCTCCTTAGTTATATTTCTTGCCCTCTTTAAGTGGATCTATATCTGTCCCTCTGTCTTTCTATATCCCTCTATTAGTATCCACCTCTCTCAGCCACAGCAAGCGGTGCCGCTCTCAAATGTTTTATACGTAAACAATTCTTGCTATTACTGAACGGCGCTACCTGAGCTGCACTCTCACTCTTACTCTCACTCTCACTCTCAACTTATTAATACACTTGCCAAGCGGCCGACCTCGCTCTCAAACTTTGGTAAACAAAGAACGGCACAAGCAAGATTTTATCGCAAGATAAGAATTAAGCTGAGATCACTATATATATAAATTAATCTACCTATTTTAGTAATAAGAAAACATTCAAGCTCTTAAATAACAAACAAAATTCTATAACTTATATTATATAATTCAATAAAACACCAAAAACAATAACATATGACGTGGCCAACACACTATTAACACCAACACATTCCTCCATCAATAAATCTTCCTTCCGGGACGAAAAGCAGGGCACAGTGCCAAGCGGATGTGTCAGGCCTTCAGCTTTGTGTCCGGGAGGACATCATCTTGGCATTCCCTTCGACAAGATCCTGTAATTTTTTTAACTTTGACTCACACAATTAATAGAATTAATATTTTAACCAAGAATAAAGTCTTAATCTGAGATCAATCAACAAATCTCTAGCAAGCTCTCTATTTCTTTATTAACATTAAGTTGACATAAAATTCCTTGAATTATTTAACTTGACAAATATTTTTGCATATTATTCAGCATTTTCAGCTTAGTTTTATTTCCCCGAAACCTGCTGAATAAATTATTAAAGAACACAATACCGCGGGGCTAACATCCGTGTCTATTCATTAGTTCCGCTCTCTGTTTCTCGCTGGCAAAACTTTAATTTTATTTCGGCAATTTCAATTTTGCCAAAGCTTCTAATGAAGTGCAAATTACACAAAGCCAAATTGCTTTAATAAAAATGCTAAACAAGAGCGGCACAAAACTGCCAAGAAAAGAAAAGAAAAAAACAAAAAAAAATTGCAAACAAGGAAAATAAAAATCAACTTTCCATGCATATTCCCCCTGTTTTTTTTTTTTTTGTTTTCCCATTTTTTGCTATTTTTTTGCGCCTGTTTTCTGTTCTTTTGTTACAACAAACTCAAACACATTTTCACTTTGCTTTGAGGGCTCCTTTCTGTGTTCTCCCCTTTCCCCTTATTTATGTGTGTGTGTGTGTGTTCGGAATGCAAATTTTCCATGTGAGTTTACACTGACGTGCGTAAAAGTTATTGTTTCAAATTCTGCACTTTCTATTGGAGTTTGGGATGAATATCATCCTAGAACCGGGAACAAAAAAAAAAAACTAGCACCCTTCGTAAAACGGACAAAAAACGGACACAAAACGAAGGTGAAATATATTTTGAAAAATGGTTTTTAAACGCCAAGTGCATAAAATATAAAGCAGGCACTGTAAGCAATCAAAAAAGTGTGTATATCCTGGAAAATGTACAAGAGTTTTCAGTACATATTATTTATTTATATTTATTAGATGCAATTTTGCCACAAGTAAAATCAAAAAAAATATACAAAAATTATCTTCAACTCTTCCTTAAATATTATACAATGTAATTTCTCAGATTAAAAAAAAAAACTAAACCCTGATTCCCCTTTGAAGTCCCCCATCATCATCATGTTGAATGCAACACGAAATCATTGAAGCTTTTAGTGGCTTCTTTTTTTCTCTCTCTCTCTCTCTAGCTCCGCCCCCGCCGGCTAACAAAATGTGAAAAAAATTCGAACAAATTCTAACACAAGGCCAGAACAACTCTTTGAGGTGAGAGTGTGTGTGTGTGTGTGTGTGTGTGTGTGTGCCCCGCCCCCATTGCCCCTCCCCCATACCGTTTGGCGGGTATGCGAGTGTGAATTGTAAAACAAACGAAAGATGAAACTACAGCTGAAAGCGGCCTGAAAATTGCTGCCCTTTGTGCCCAGTTACTGTTAACGCTAAACCATCGAAGGGGGGGGGGGGGCAGCGGTTGGGGGTTGGTGCTAAAACCCGAATCAGAAAACGGAAATAGTCTAGGAACAGAAACAAAAAAAAAAAGGAATAGAGAGAAACCCCGAAAAGTGCCCAAAATGCCCAGCAATGGGTGAAATGTTAAAGGAAATGCCCACCGAGGGCAATGAAAATTTGATTTTATAACAGGAATTTTGATTGGTTGCACTTTGCACTGCACATTGCACTTGGAGCCCACAGAAAAAGGGTGAACGCAGCTTGTTTACTAATTCTAATGTTTGTTTTCCTTTTGGGATATATACCAGAGGGACTTGGACACAGACTTGGGTGCAGAAAACTATGACAGAGAATAAATTGTTGGGGTTCCTTTTATAATATAAAAAGCATGTTAGAATAGTCTTTAAAATAATTGATTTTAAATATTATTTGAGAAATTTTTATAAATAAAATGTAATAAATATAGAAATATACATATATATAAAATATTCTATATATAAACCTAGAAAGTAATGACAGAAAATTATTTAATGGGGTTCTTATAAATAATGTAAAGGCTGATGGTGTCTGTCCTTAAAATATTTAAATTTTATATATTTTAATTGGGGAATTTGTATAAGAAATATTTTATAAATTTATAAATAAAAATAGAATATCATAATTACCTTCAAAAAACTATGACAGAGAATAAATTGTTGGGTTTACTGATAAAATCTATAAATCATGATCAGTTTTAGTTTATAAAATAATTTATTTACCATAATTATTAAGAAATTGTTGTATAATATTATTATATAAATATAAACCCAGATTAAGCTTCAAAAAAACTATAAGAGAAAAAATTTTGTTAAATAAAATAAATCTGTTTGTTATATTTTTATTATATTTATAAATCGCACTACCATTTTAATTTAATCTATTTATTGAGTTACCTTTAAATCACAAATATATGTACATATTTAATTGATTTATTATGCCTATTTCTACTACAGAAATGACACTTAAATTTATGTATATTTAATTAATATTTGACCACAAACATATGTCATAAAGATTTAGCTGTTTATAAAGAGTAAAAATAACACTACAAATTTCAAAAAAAATAATTTATTCAAAATTTGCGATAAATAAATAAAGAAATCTGTTGCCTAGGCATGAATATAAATAAAAAATATATATTTAATAAGTATTTACCATTTTTTAACCAGCAAAAATATAAATTTAAATTCAATTAAAAGGCAAAGCCTGTAAATACTCATAAAAAAAATGTTATAAAGATTAAGAGGCCGATAATTACATTAAATAAATATTACCCAAAAATAAATAAAGAAATCCCTCAAATTCTTAACATTTCCATAAAAATCCTTAATAAACTTCACAGAATTAAGGC
The DNA here is from genome assembly GCA_008042675.1 of Drosophila seguyi. Taxonomy (NCBI): domain Eukaryota; kingdom Metazoa; phylum Arthropoda; class Insecta; order Diptera; family Drosophilidae; genus Drosophila; species Drosophila seguyi. The sequence continues at coordinate 56,928 of VNJU01004575.1, forward strand.
CATTTTAAGAGCCCTTTCGCGATAAAAAGGTAAAAAATCCATACAAACACCGGGGGAGTATGCATTGGAGCGGCAGCTGTTGATGCTACCAATTAAGCGGGCACTTTAAATTTTAATTAGCTTCGGAAGAGGGGCACTTAATTAATTACTAAAAGAAAAACCGAACACGTACGCACAAGCACAAGCACACACTCTCACTCTCACACACACACACACATAAGCAGCTAACTAAAACTTGACGAGGTCGTCGTGTACACCCCACCACCCACCCCCCCTACACGTCGAACCCCTAACTAAATGAATTATAATGCGCGGTCATAAATAATAATAAATATGAATTGAGTGCGCCTGGCCTGGCAAATAAACATGCATTAATATGCGGCCAAGGATATTGTATATATGAAATGTACAAACACACACACACATGTATGAGAAAAAAATCCAAAACTAACACATACAAATACACGCTGGATAATTAACGACACTTGCGACTCGCGTCTGCAGGCAAAACATTTGATAAATGGCCAAAAAGGCCAAGGCGTGGCGGTGGTGGAGAGCAGCTGCCGCCCGTCAGTTAAATTTAAAGTTACCCAGTATGACGTAAGGCCGTAGGACCGAGAAATGTTCCTCCTATTTGCTTATTTCCCATTTTGGCAGATAGCTACGAGGAGTATTCATAAAATTTGCATGGCCCGAGACAGCCAGAGAGATAGAGAGAGATACGGGGCAGAGGCAACACCTCAACTCAACTCAACTCAAGTTGTGCAAACAAGAAGGGTCGCAAGCCCAAGCTGGCAAATAACAACTAGACAGCCAGGGGGGGTATTAATACACTGAGATAAACAGGTAGCTTGAAATCATATCTGGAAGCATATATTTAGGTCATCTTTTAGCCAGAGAAAGAAGCAGAAGCTGGTAAAAAAAGAGATCCGGCTCGAAGGACCAAAAATAAATAATAGGGCAGCGTGAATCATGAGCTGAATATTGAAGGGAAATTCTAAAATATATATAAAAATATATATAACCATAAAAAATAATATAAAATATATTATACCATAAAATATAACATGACATATATGTAAATTCCAGGATATAAAAACAGGATAATAAAACCAAGGCCTTCGATTCTAAGACACCATATTCTTCAATGACTTCAATTTTTGTATTTAATATTTTTATGTATTAAAATTATTTTTATTGTATATTATTTTAAGCATATTTTACACTCCCTTTTAAATTAAATTTTTCCCTTAATTTCCCACAATATGAACCCCTTTTTCTTTCCAGTGCCTTACATTTGGTAAAAGGATTGAGAGCCAAGGTCCTAAGCCAGAATGAATTGAGCGTAGTAGCATGGCAGCCATAAAAAGGCGAGCTGCAACCGATGAAACCAAATCAGGAGCCAGGCCATAGAAGAAACCAGCTGTATTCCATGCAGATGGCTTCCGGTGCTAGGAGCCAGGATATCCACCAATTCTTAACCTGCCCACTACACCCCCCTCAACACCTCGTATCTCTCACTCTCTCTCTTTCTGACTGACCGAAGGGTTGGACAGACAGACAGACAGACAGACAGACAGACACCGAGTTCAGTGTTTAATTAATGTACGGATTTTGGGTTTCCTTTTGTGCAATCAGAGTGCAAATCAACTGTCAATAAGGCACTGAACACACACACTCACACACACACACACACACACACACACACACACACACAGTCAGCACACACTCGAATACTCAATGTTTAAACGTATATTTTCCATCCATTTTTCCTTATCCTTATTTTTATTTATATGTTTTTATTTTTGTGCTCTTTTTTTGGCTAGCTGCAATTTGTGAGCTTGTCAAATAAATTGGTAATTCAAGCTATACACACACAGCAATTACGCTTGACGAACGTAAAGGGGTTACGTAGCGTAAGCCAAGCCAAATGTGGCTTTAAGTCATATTAAGTATACGCAACGTTGTTTGGCCAGGAAATTTTTAAGTTCGCTCAAGGAGTTTTATATTTAAATAAGAAAAGAAATTTAAGTAGTTCAAAGGTGTTTTTTCGTTTTAAAAATAATAAAAATTAATAAATATAGAAAAATATTTAAGTAATTTCAAGGTTTGGTTATTTATATTCTATTTAATAAAAGCTTAGCAATTGCTTGAATTAATTTCTAATATAAAAAACCATTTCAGGCTTTTGTTTTAATAATTAAGTAAATTTGTAGTACTTTTTTACAACTAAAAATTCAACATATTCTGGTAATTCATAAAAAAAATATAATTTTCAGTTATACAATATTTTTATTTTCAATTAACTAATGAATATTTATTTTAAAACATTTTTTCTTTTATTTCATATCTCTTTTTGGCCCCTGTAATATCCTTTTACCTATTTTGTTACCTTAAATAATACAAAATTGCAGTTTTCTGCCGCTGGGCTGAGTGTGGCTTTTAAAATATCATCAATTCCGCGGATCTGCAGGACAAAGTTTCCGCCGGTTGTCGCGACTCTGACAAGGTTAAGTGTCCTTTGAGGCACAAACAAAGCGCCTGCCGCGTCCTGTCTTTTGTTGTCAGCTGAGCACAACAACGGCCCACAAGATGGCTGCCACACCAACAGGCACACACACTTGCACTAGCTCACACACACACACACACAACCAGTGAAAAGACTAAACTGTCGCCGCTTTGAAGTTGTTTTTCTGTTGTCGCAGTTTTAAGTCCGCCGTTTATACCCTGGAATTTAAGGGTATTATCAGCGGAGTATTTATATTTTTTGAAATCTTTTAAATTAATAAATTGTAAAAGGTTTTAAGAACATTTTAAAGTGTTTTTAGCTTTAAAATAAAATAACTTTAACAAGCATTGCAAATAAAAATTATACGAAAAAATATTTAAGTACTTTTATGGTCCGAAAATTATAAGAAAATGCACATTAAAGGTTTAATTATTATTCTTATATTTATATGTGACATAAAAAAATAGGTAAATAAATTACTTAACTAAATTCAAAGTTCTAAACCGGTAACTAATAATTTATTGGTAAAAAATTAATAAAAAAGGGTACTTTTTGACTCGTTTCTCCCCATTTTTAGTTGCTTTCGCTTGTTTTTTATGATTATTGTGCTTGTTTTTCTTTCGCTTTGTTTTGTTTTTTTTTTGTGCGCTTATTATTCCCGTTTTATGTGTCAAGTTTGCCTGTTGCGCTTCCTGGCCGCCTTTTGTCCAGTGTCCTCGGAAAACACACAGCAAGTAATAATAACAACAACATAGAAATAAAAACCATTGCCTTGCCTTAATTAAAAAGTTAAATTTCGTGTTCCCCTGCCTAAGAAAACTTGGCCAACACAAGCCGTGTGTCCTGCCAGAGAGTTCCATTTAAACACGGCCCGGCCATGTCCTTGTCCCCGCCGCAGTGACAGGACGAGACTTGCCGGCTTTCAGTTCAACAATCCCGCCAAGTCAGTGGCCTGTAAAGGAATAAGAGTGATGGAAATTAAATTTAAAAAAATACCTAAAAAAAAATATATAATAATATTTGTATTTTAAGTGGAAGAAAATAAGAGAAAGACATTTTCTTATATTTTTTTAAAGAATTTATAAATAATTGTACACATTTTTTCTAACCTAAAAGTAAATCATAATTATTTATTGCTATCAAGCGGAGCACCTCCTTTCCAAAATTCTCAATTTTAATTAATTTAAAAACTTCCAAGAAATATTTAAACCTTCACAAAACTCCGTTTATAAATTCTCGGTTTAAGCCAACTTATTAGCCATTGACTTTGGCTTTATTAGCCTTTTTGCGATATCATTTTCAACATCATCACTGCGCCTGGCCATTTTGTCAATAAAATTGGTGGCCCAGCGGCTGTTTACAGCGAAAAATGATATTACCCGGACTTCTGTGAGATTTAATTGAATAACGACTAAACGTTGAAAACTTATACAAAGTGCACAAATTTTTGCCTTTTGACCAAACTCTGTCTATATATATCGGGGACTCTCTGTCTGTACATAAAAGGGAATCCGATAATCAGTCTCTGTGTTGTATGTTTTATATATATTTTATACGAAATTGAAAATGAAAACCCGGGACATGGACATGGATTTGTCCTCTAATTGGCATTAGCCGAAACATTCTGTCAAGCTGAACGGAGATGAAATAAAATTAACACTGAAATTATTTTAGTGCGTCAACTTTAAGCCGCTTAGCTGCCATTTGCCGTTTGCCCGCAAACATGGTTTGCACTCAGCACAAAAGCCATTAACCCCTGAAAGTTAGTCTCAGAACCGAAAAAAAAGAGAAATATATATTTAAAAAATTTAAATCAAATAGAAAAACAAGAGAAGAGAATATAAAAAATACAGCACAATACAAAAAGTAAGACTTAAACCCCAACAAAAAGTTTTATTGAATGGAAGTTCAATAAAGCTGATCAGCGTTGGCTCTTTGGATTTAAATAAAAATTAGTTAAAAGACTTTTATAATTTTTATAAACTAAAATACTAAATTTCAACGTATATCTTTAGTTAAAAAATTAAAAAGAAGAAACCCCTAAACAGCTTAAAAATAATAATAAAGAAAAATTGCTCAAGGGAATAAATTGGAAGCACCACCACCGACATATGCCTGGCTCTCAGGCTTTTAAAAAGTCATCACAGGGAGAGGGGGTTCAGGGGTTATTTTCCATATATATACATATATATACATATACTATATATATATATATCTACCCGAGTGGATGATGAGCTCGAAAGCCTTGTGCAAATTAAACGCTTAACTAACCATTAAACAAAGTTTTGCTTGTAGCTCTGCGGTTGTTATTCTTCAGCCTCTTCTACTTTTTGGCTTCGTTGTGGGTTAAGGCATGGATTGAGGGGGGTTAAGGCATAGGGGTGAGTGTTGCTGGCTTTGCTTGTTATTTTTAATTAAGCAAATTTTCGGTACAAAAACATAAGAAAACACCAAACAAACACAAAAGGCAAAAAAAACAAAAGCACCGAAAAAGGATGTGCGTGTGCACGTATGTGAGGGGGGTGGGTGTTAGGGGGTATTAAGGGTTAAGTAGGGTTTGGTTATTTCCCTTAAGCCACAACAGATTGTTAATTGAAAATATTTAATGGCATAGAAACAAAAAATTAAAAAAAAAAACTCACAAAGGTCAGAGGAAAAGCCAAAAAGAGGCGCAGAAAAGTAGGCAACAAAAATATTAGCACATTTAAAATTCGAATAAAAAATAATTTTAAGGGGTTAATCACTAAACTAGGGTTAGGGAATAACTAAAACTTTCTTTTAGAATAATAATTTAATATATATATTAATGCATATTCATTTCCTATACAATTTCCTGCCTAAACTTTCCCTTTCTTCTTTAAATAACTGAAAAATCCAACCACAAATACCTAATAGAAAATATATCATTTTTAATGTAACTAAAAATATAAATAAATTCATACCGAAAAGCTAAAATTAGCCTGCTTAAAAGACAAATACTCGAAGGACATAAATAAATTTGCAAATACCATAAAATGTAAGGCAAACACACTGGCAAAGAGAGAGAAAGAGAGGCCAAACTCCAATGATTAAACGTTTTGCCAGTTTTTCAAGTTACCCTTTCTCTTCTTACGTATGTGTGTGTGTATGTGTGGGTGAGTGTGTGCGTGTGTATTTGTGCAACTAGTTTGAGCAGCTTGTTTATCTAGTTGTACATTTATTTGGCTAACTGCCTTCAACCGCAAAATGTTTTCTGCCTGCCTACCGACGCCTCTGCCTCCGTCCCCTTGTTTTTATTTAACCTTTTCTTTTGCTTACAGAAATCTACCTATCTCGCTCGCACTCTATCCTGCTATCTCTTTCTGACATGGGACATTTACGTAAAATTTTACGAGGCTTTTGTTTGCATTTTCCAGCAGTTTTATGGCCTCCAAACTGAAGTAAAAACAGAAAAATAACAACATAGATAAATTCCAATTGCTTCGAAATAAGCCAAAGGGAATATAAACAAAAAAGTTATAAAGAAAAATACAAATAAATGTATTTATAAGATTAACAATATTATAATAAAAGCAAGATTTAAATATGATTAAATTTATTAATTGAAGTTTTAGTTTAAAATAAATTCAAATAGAAATAAAAACTACAGAAATAAATTCTAATTGCTTTGAAATAATTTTAAGAGAATATAAACAAAAAACTACAACAAAATTACACAGAAATATATTGATAATATACAAAAATAAATTATAAACTTAAGCTTTTGGTATCACAGATTTAATTACTTTCATTTAAGCTTTAAAAAGAAATTCAATGAGAAATATGGTTGCATATTCTGTTTACTTTTTCCCCTTTCATCTCTGCTTGTTTGGTGTTTGCTCTTTGGCATTCCCTATATATATATACATTCGGTTGTATAACAACCGAATCCGAATCTGAATCCGAAAATTGTTTTTTGCAACAACTTTTTGGACTGTCGCTTGGCTGTGTCGCACTTTTTTGCATGCGACAAAAAATTGCCATGATACTTTATAATGTTATTCTGTTGCTGCTGTTGCACTTGTTGTTGTTGTCGTTGTCGCTGTCGTTGTTATGGCATTATCCGACTTTCGCTTTGTCATGAGTGCTTAATTTTTTTTGTTGTTGTTTTTATAATTATTTTGTATTTTTTCTTATTTTTTGGTAGCCAGTTTATTTTGCTTCTGTTTTCTGCGTTCTTTGTGGCCCGATTTCGTTTGGGTTTTGTGTCACTGCAAATGTTTTGCATACTTGAAACATTACTTCCTTCTTTTTATTTCGGGGAATGTGCAGACTGAGTTCGTGGGTTTTAACAGGTTAATTTTGCTAGGAATTTGGTTATTAAAAAAATTACATTTTTAAAAGCTGTTTCCTTGGCTTTGGTTTTTTATTTGGAATTTTTTTAAACTTTAAGAAAAATTAAGGTGTTTTTTTACGAAAAACGATGGTGTCTTTTGGAAGTTTTTGTAAATTTAGATTTTAGATTTTTATTTATATAAGGTTCTTATTTTTTTAACACTTAATAATAAATAGTTCGCTTATTTCTAACGGGTTTTCATTGTAGAATTTTGTACATATAACAAATTTATATTGTATTTATTTATTAAAATTATTTGTATACATTTTAATAAAAAAAAAAAAACAACTCTGAAGGTAATCCCCAGGAAAAAATAAAATACAAAATGAAATAAATTTTTAACTGCTTAAAAAGGGTCTAAAATATATTTATGATTTATATACATGTAAAAAAATATGACGTATAATAAACATAAGTAAAAATAATCATTTATTTAAGAGAATATATTTTTATTTTTGTTACATACAAAAAATATTCATTTCTAAATGAATATATAATTAATTATAAATTAATAAATAAAAAAATAAATAAAATAAATGATTTTAAAATTACTATTTAATACAAATTATTTAATATTTAGTTTTTCTCTTCTCCTAAAATTAATTTTTTAATTATTTTTTACTTCAAATTATTGTATATTAAGTTTTTCTTTAATTATTACCCATTTTCCTCACTAAGTAAGGGCAATTATAATTCTCTCTGCTAAAATTCTGTTGGCATTTGCTTCTGTTTTTAGTTTTTTTACATTTATTTTTCCTGTTTTTAGCGGGTGGAGAGGCAGCACCTACATATCTGTAAATAAATGCAAGCATTTCGCTGAGCGTGCCCCAAAAGAACGTTATGCCTGGTGCATGCCACAATTCCGCATTCAATCGACAATCGGAGGGGACAACAGCAAAAAAAGGCAGCCGCCCAAACGATTTTTATATGCCATTTTCAATAAACAGACGCCGCTCTTCGAGATATGCAGATATATATATATATTATATATTTTATATATTTTATACATATATTCTTTTTTTATTTTATATCAAGTTTGTTTGCTGGTTTTGTATTTTTTTTGTGCTCTAGCGATGGCCTTCTTTTGTCGTCCTGCGGCAGGCGTTCAAAAACAATCAAATATGGAAATTTCTCGGACCCGGAATCGGTATCCAGTATGCAGTTTTCAGTATCCACTAGCCAGTGTTCAGTGCCGCACATAATGCACATATGTGTCCACATCGTTGTTGTCCTTGTCGCTGCCACATCCGTCTGCCATGCCAGCCATGTCCACCCCACAGTCACCCCTTTTTGGTTGCATATTTCTGGGCAAATACCAAAATGTGCGGGGTGGCAAAGGGGGAAGGGAGGCTGCACACACACACACACACAGAGATAACTATTTTCGATTGCGCATTTCAGTGCGTTGAGGCGGAAATATTTCAATTGTGGAGCTGACTTGTAATTTTTCATGCACTCTCTATGGTAAAAATGGCAGCGAAATCAGCTGTTACACTTTCATAATATTTCCCCCCATTTTCTACACACATTTTTTGTTGCATTTCTTTTTTTTTTTTTCTTTTGGTTTGGTTTATTTCTATGCTCCCCACGGTGATGGCTGAATAATACGATAAAAGAAGCTCATCCGGTGCTTGAAAAAAAGAATATTAAATAGAAGAGGAAGTGGGGATGGGAGTGAATTTTCTAGGAGTTTATAAATAAAACTTTCTTTATGTATATAAAACTGATTAAATTACTATATTCTAAGCCAGAGCAGGTTCTTTTAAATATATTTCAAAAGTGAAAAGCAGTGCTTCCTAACTCTAAAAATAATTGAGACATATTTAGGAGCTTAAAAGATACAACTTGAAACTAAGCAAAGCCTCACCTATAGTCCAAAATATATATAAAGTAAAATATATACTCTATCTAAATAAAAATATTAAATACATAATTTTTAAAATTTATTTAGAATATATACAACCCCTAGATGCGTCTCAGGTTCAACTAAACGCATATGTTTGCTCACTTACCTCACATTTAATAACAAGCTTGCCGTTGAGCTTGTTAGTTGCGAAAAGTGTTCACAATTTCTTAGCAACGAAGGCCATGGCTTAGCCCATCAGAGTCACCAATGCGTTTATGGCCCTGCGTTTTCTATCTGTGGGGAAAATAGAAATGCAGTAAACCGCAAATGTTTGTTACTCCATTACGCTTGTTACTGTGTGTGGCTTTCGGTATGTATCTGTGTGTGTGTGCACTGGCTTTCCCTTTTTCCACACACACACACACAGAACACATATTTTCCACACAGTTTTCCCGTACTCCAAAATGTGGGTTTGCTGAAAACAAATTTATTGCCAGCATTTGAAAAAAGATTTTCACTTGTATTTTAGCATTCGGCATAGGTGGCCGATTTCTGGTCTAAATTAGGGATGACAGCGATAACGATACTCTTTGTGGGTATGAGGATATATCGAAATATATATATTTGCTTTATTTTTTAGTGTTTTGAATTAATTTAAACTAAAGCTTTCTGCTTTTATTAGAAACTATATGGAATTTTAACAGTTTTCTTTGTGACAATCATAATTTTCATATTTCACCTGTTATCGATTTAATTTGGAGACTGTTTAGATTGTTATCGATATTATTTTGACACCTTTATTACAGCATTTGTACATATTATTTTTTTAAATATTTTGCACAAAATTACTATACTATTTGAGTATATATATATCGAATTTACCACTTACCTTTACCGATTATTTATCGCTCAAATAAAATTAAGAACATTTTTATCGATAAGTTGGAAGTGCTGTAAAGCTTAAATATTACAGAACATATCTTTAAAATATTTTTCTAAATGAAATTTAAAGCTTATCTGATTTTTTATTGCAACCTAAAAGTTTACAAAGTTTCTATTTCTTGTATAAATATTTAAAATCGATATTTTCGATATTCTGTAACTCATAAGGTTAAACTTTTTTTTTCTGCCTCACTGCAAATGCAGAATCTCTAATTCGATGCTCGAACCAATTATACCCGAGGGGAAAAGAGAGGATTCGGAGGACGGCCAAGGATTCCGATTCCGATTCCCCCACTGGCCACGCCGGCACCTTCAATTATCGGCTTAGTCGGATCTCTGTAGTCGCAGGCCATTGCTGCAGCTGTTCGATTGCATTTGGCCAGGAAGCCGGTCGGCGGGGAGGGGTTAAAACCGGGGAAAACACGGCTGCTGCAACTGGGAGGGGGGGACGGGGGGAAAAAGGCTGGGTAAAAGGCTAACAGTGGACCTGGTTTTGGGACTTGGCTCGCATTCAATTAGGTATCGGTTAGCCCCGGATTCACAGGCAACTGGAGAATGGAGAGATTGCCGAGATTTTGGATTTGCAGATGCCCAGAGATAGAGGCCGAGGCTATTGTCAACACTTCAATTATCGGAACAACAGGCGGCGGGGGTAACTTATATCTGAATAAAAGTTTTTTTTTTTTTTAAGTCAATTACCTTTTACTTGTGTGCATTTTTTTTGCCCTCTCTTAGAGGTACCCCTTTGAGAGGGTCAGGAAAGGGTTAATTTCTTGTAGAACTTGGTGGAAAATATAAATTAAAAATATATATAAAATAATATAAATTATTCTCATTGCTGAATGGAAATAAAAGGTGTAAAAATATTTTTTTTTACTCTTATATATATTTCAAAAATATTTACATATATTTTTAATACTTTCAAAGTTGCCTTTTTCTTATAATTTTGCTTTGCTTAGTAAGTGCCTATGATTTGGGCATACGACTAATATTTCTAAGGAATAAAAATATATATAAAAATATTTATAAAACAAAATATAAATAAAATTCATATACAAAACCACATTAAAAAATAATTAAAAACAATAGTTTATGTACTCTGCTTGGTTTCCCGAAATTAATAATAAAAATCAAGAAATTCATTTAAAATTTCATTTATTATTTATTTATATGTAATATATATTTAATGTATTAAACTATTTCTACAAAATGCTAAAAAATAATATAATTTATACAGAAAAACAGAGGGTACTTCAAACTTCTAATGGATTTTCCATGGACAACCTTTGCTCGTTGTTCCTCTTTGCCTTGGCTCCTCCTTTTGTGTCCTTATTTTTGTTATCCTTGTTGTTGTTGTTGTTGCTCAGTTCCTCGGCTTTTGTCCTCCAACCGCATTGTCCCCGAGGACTGTTAACTCGACTGGACTATATATATTCCCCCGATTTAACCGATATATATACACGTGAAGCCACTCCTGGGGGAAATGGCCTTCCAAATTAATATGCTTTAGTGCGTTATTCATACGCCCTGTGGGACGCGTGGCCAAATAGCAAATAGACCGAGTGTGTGTCTCTCTGTGTGTGTGTGTGGGTGTGTGTATTGTGTATTTGATTTGATGCGTTTAGTACTTAGGACTACAATTACGTTTAGGTTAACTAGCATAAATCTATAATCATCACATTATGGCACAATGTATGTTATGTAAAATATATGTATGTATGTATGTAAATAGTAGTGTGTGGAGAGATGTACATAGAGATATCGATTGATACAGTGGAAAAAAAAAACTGGATTTATATCTTGAAGAAATATTCAAAGAGCTGGGAGTTGGAATTTTTCAAAAAGATTTCAATTGAAGTTTGAATTTAAATTTAAATTGTAGCTAGAAATTATGTCTTGAAAGTTTTAATTTTTAAAAAGCTTTTTTTGTCCTCAAAAAACCTAATTTATGAATATTTCTTCTTGATATTCCTTTTCCGCTTAGGGTAAATTTTTTCTTCTAAAACACTCAGTAAAAATCACCTTTGAGTCACTTTTTGTGTGTGATTTGTGGCTAATCCTCTGGATTTTTCCTAAGGATTTTACTGGTTTTCCAGACATTCCCTGGATTTTTCCTGCTTCTCCACACAATTTCTCTACCTTGGAGTTCAGCCGTTAAAAAGTTTCTATATATATCTATATATAGCATATAAAACCACCTAAATCACGCTATTAACCGACCCGTAGCCATGGACTTGTTATTATTACGACTCCGGCGACTTCCGGTTCCGCCATAATGACTTCCGCCATGATCATGGCCATTGATGTGACTCAGCGTGGTGGTCGTGTGCGGCACATAGAGACTCGTATTATTCCTGGCATGACGACGCCTATACCGATAGCCGGTAATCAGTTCCCGGACCGTCTTCCGATACTTGTCCGATAGCACGCAATATAAGAAAAAATTGGAGGCTGCATTGAGGGCGGCCAGCAGATTGAAAACATTGCCAGCCACCAGTTGGGTGCCCACCTGGATTTCCATATAGGTGCTCAGTATCAGGTAAATGGCCCAAGGCAGTTGGCACACAATGAACATTAGCACCACGGCAATCAATGTGATGGTGACACGATTCTCCTGGGAGACACTGCCCTTAATGCCAGAGCTGGATTTGCGCTGTAAGCGGGGAAAATGGAGATTTTTAATTAAATAATTGAGAAATTAAATATTAAAAAATTATATACAACAAATTAAATGAATGAAAATCCAGTTTATCCTGTTTTTAATATGATTATTTAAATATTTATGTGCTAAAAAAATTTATATTTTATTTTAATCTATTTTCCCAACTCACTTTTGTGCGTCGTATACTATTGGCATTTGTCAAATCTCCTCTTAGGCTTTTCGAACGATGAACCAAAAGGATCAGGAAACTATTAAAGGTGACCAACAGCAGCAAAGGCAGCACCACAAACACCAACAAAGTAAAAACATTCCAAATGTTACCATAAAGTTCATTCATGCCCAGTTCTGATAAGCCATGGTTATAGAGAGTCATCTGAAATACATAAAATAAAAATATTAAATATTTTTACATATATTATAACCCCTCTAGTTTTAAGTTAGAAAATCATAACTTTATTTATTCATTTTCCCAAATCTGCAAAAAATAAAAACCAAAGAACTTAAAACAGAGCTCACGGATTAATTTAATTCTTTCACATTCCTTAACTTCCCCTTGCCAGATATGAGTTTAAGTTATCGTCGCATATATCTTTGTGAGTCGCTCATGTTTTTCCCCCCTTCTTTTTTCTTTTTTTAACCTGTGTGTGTTGTTCCCTGAAGGATTCCCCCCCGAGCATATTTGCACTCACATTTTGACAGTATTCCGTTACATTAAATGCGAATGCATCCGTCGTGATGTTGTGGTCCGTGCTCCTCCGTTTGCGACGTAACAACTGTAGCAAACTCTCGGTGGTGGTGACCTGTACCAGCTCCTGTTTCTGTCCAATTTTCCCCCGATTTTCCAGCTCTCGATCTTGGTCCTGAAGCGTTTTCCTCAGAGTTGGCGGCGTCACAAATCCAGATGACTGCCAGTGTCGGCGAAGACGTGGAATGTTCACTGGGGATACAGGGGAAAAAATATATATGTTGGCAGACAGTTAAGGAATACACTTGGGGAAATTTTCTTGGTAGTTTAATTTGATAATTTAAAAAAAATTAATATTTTTATATATAGATTAGGTATTTTATATATACATTTTTATATATTTTTTTATATATTTATTCATTTATAGCTCAAGAAATTTTTCTTGCCAGATTCTACTTTATTTCTTTGATTTTTTTATTAGGAAAAATTTATTGGTTTTTTTAAGTGAATAATTTTTTTAATATAAATATTTGTATAGATTTTTTTCTAATATATATATTATATATATTAAAACTTTTTATTATAAATAAAATATATTAATGCTTTATGCTTTTCTTGCCATAAAACATGCTTATATCTAATTTTTTCTATTAGTAAAAAAAATTTTTTATTTTATATTAATTTTTATATTAGTAATAATTAATCTGAAAAAGAATTTTCTTTTATATTTCAAAAACTGGAACTTGTATATTTAAAACAATCAACAAATTATTTATTTTTTTCTATTAGTAAAATATAAATTTTTCTGAAATAATCTTTAATTTATTTAAAATATTTAAAGAACTGGAAATTGCTTATTTTTATTCTTCTAAAAATTCTAGACTACTTTTTACTCATTAGGAAAAATATTATAATCTCTAGAGTTTAAACAAAAAATGAAACAAATATTTCCTAAGCCGAAAAGTAGACTATGATTTCTTGCTTGGTAGTTGGTAAACTCACCTGGCTCTCCATCACCGCTGCCACTGCCAAAGTCGACCAAGAGTCTCGAGCTTTTGGCGGTCGACGACTCCGTGGTGAAGAAGTCCTGCGTCTGCTCCTGCTCCCGCTCCCTCTCCTGCTCCTGCCACATGGTCGCCGGCGTAACCATTGGGGGCGTGGACAGGGCCGGCGTGAAGGACGGTGGCGAGGGCGTGGGCGAGACATTGGCCAGAGTTTGGTTGCAGGGCTGGTAGGCGCCATCAATCAGCTTCCAGTCGACCTTAATTGTGTGCTCGAATGCCGTTGAGAGCGTGGAGAGCAAACAGAACAGGGACACCGCTGGCGAGGGAAATACAGAATAAATATATTTTTAATTGTTAATTGTATAAAATATATATCATATTATTTATATAAATTCAAAGCTAAAAAGTTAAAAGGATGTACTATTTTTATTTCGTTATATATATTCCCATATTCCCTTTGATTTCTATCGATATTCCACCCACAAGCGGGCATTGACAGTGAATAATTCCATTACTCAGTTGCGTGTGCAAATCCCCCTCGAGGGCCACCGCCACTCACTCACACACTCACTCACACACTCACTCACACACTCACTCACTCACTCACTCACCTGCTATCACCTTCTTGGCCAGCGACTCGGTGCAGAATGTTTGTCTCTTGAGCGGATAGCGTATCGCTATGAATCGCTCGATGGTGAAGCACACGGCTATGTAAATCGAGATGTAACCTGTCCGGAGAAAACAGAGAAAGAGCAATTGAGATTGGGGGGGGTGCAGGTAGCAGAGGCAGGGGCAGAGGCAGGTGAGACAATACAGGTGCAATCAACGGTGTGCACTTGGCAAAAAAAAAATCAAAAGGATAGTAAATATAAACAGAGTTCGATTATATAAATTTTTTATATAGTATTTTTAGGGTTAGTAACGAAAATCTGCAGCTAAACAAGAATCTAGTTTTTAGAAATTATTTTAAAGACAAATTATTTTTAAAAACTAAAGACGAATATTTATTCTGCTTAAAAAGCTAATTCAATAAAATCTTACTTAATTATTACTTAATTAATATTTCTAAAAACTTAAGAGGAATATTTAATCTGCTTAAAATGCTAATTCAATAAAATTTTACTTAATTATTACTTAATTATTTTTTCTAAAAACTTAAGAGGAATATTTATTCTGATTAAAAAGCTAATTCCATAAAATCTTACTTAATTATTACTTAATTATTTTTTCTAAAAACTTAAGAGGAATATTTATTCTGCTTAAAAAGCTAATTCAATAAAATCTTACTTAATATATAAATAATAATAAATACAAAAAAAAAAGATAAAGGAAAGAAAAAATATTCTATTAAAGTTTTCTCCAAGGATAAATCCCGTTTTTAGGCTGCTAATATTTGTAAAAAAAAAGAAATTATAAAAATATCTAAAATAAATCAATCGCATAAATTATTAAATTAATTTGTTAGATGCCTTCAAAAATATGTAAGCCTTAAATTTCCAATAGAAAAGAATATAATACAACAATAATTTTATTTATTTATAAAATCTACTTGAAATACGTAGAATAAATAATATAGAATTATTATTATTAACACTTTTAAATTTTTTGCTTTCCTTAATAAATTAAAGAGATAACGAATTTATATTTTTATTACAATGATTTATATTTATTCTATATTTATATTTATTTTTTATTTAAAATCTCCAAAATAAATCGAAAATTTTTCTAAAGAAATACCCTTCCTTTTTAGTTAAATACCTATCCGTTTTTCTGCTTAAAAATATTGTTTTTAAATGATTTATATATACATTTTTTTATATGTGTGCACACTGGGATTATAAAAACCCCCAACTGCTCTATTAATCCCGCTCAATCCCCCTCTCCAGTCCCCCCTTTCCTGCTGTCAATTTATTCAAAACGCTGCGCACTCTAAACGATTGACGTCCGTGCTTCGCTGATGAGCCGCGGCGGCGCTGGGGAAAAGCGGGATGAAATCAAGGGGGGCTGGAAAATACAAGGGGGGGGGCGGTGGGGAGACGAAAGGAAAATGGGGCCGGCACTAGAGTATCGGATGGCAGTGAGCCTCAGCTGACCGCTGGCATTTCACAGAAAGCGCTGCTAACTATACCTCGTAAATTGGCAGAGCTCAATGAAATTGATGCACAGCGGCAACAGCAGCAGCAGCAACAGCAGCAGCATCAGTCGCCGCAGGTGCAATTCCAATTGATGGGCCCAGCCCGGAATTCAGGGGGTTTGCTGGGGGAAACCCGGGGAATTTATGGAATCCACACCGCTACCCACAACCCCTGATGCGGCGCCCTGATGGCTTACAGTTTTCTGCCAGCCAAAGCCATTATCTAACGCAACTAAATTTGTTTTTCCATAAATTTTTAAGGGTTTTTATGGATAACAAATAAATAAAGTAAATAAAGTTATTTTTTCTGCTGTGCAAATATTTTTTTTTGCTTGGTTTTTCTTTTACTTAATAATATAATGTGGATTTTTTCATGTTATTGAGGTTTTCATTCATAAGAAATAAATCATGTAAATACATATATTATTTTATTGTCTGATTTTTTCTTTAGAAAGTATTCCTTCATTTATTTATACATATATATTTGTTTGTTGTCTTTATAAGATTTATTTATTATTATTATTTATACAAAATAAATAACAAAATAAATAATTTATCTTGTAGAAATTTCCAATGAAGAGATTTCATGATTTTCCTTTCTAAATGAATATATATTTATGACCAAATAAAATTGTTATTATTGATACCTATTTAAGGTTTTATTTTTAACAAATATAATAATAAATATATTTTCTTTTATATGCTTGGTATGTTTTCCATTAATACTTAAGTTATTATTTTATAAATAAATAACTAAATAAATTAATTATCTTAAAAGTTTTTTCCTTGTAAAAAATGCATATTTTCTTAGTAAAAAGATTCAAGTGATTAATGATAAATAATAATTGTAACAGTAACAAAGTTATTATTTTATATAAATTTAGCAAAAACAAACAACAAAAAATATACAAAATTATATAATAAAATAAAACCCTTAAATTTTAATCTATTAAAATTCAATAAATTGCTTTTACTAAAATATATAGAAAATGATTTTAGATATATACATTTTTCTTTCTAAGTAAAAATATATATTTTTGTTGACAGTCTCTTCTCCTCAAAAGTAGTTCCCCAATTACCTTATTTTCTTCCGTTTTCACATAGATTTTCCCATCAATTACTTACCGGAACTGTCGCAGAGCCACACAAAGATCCCGTAGAGCTGCCAGTAGACCTCGCAGTGGTACTTCACATAGTCGTAGTGCTGCAGCGAAAGGATCAGCTGGCAGGTGAGGTAGGCGATGTCCGTGATGGCCAGGGCCGTGAGATATATGTTTGTGGTGCACCGCATCCGTTTCCTGGAAATGGCCAAAAGGAATGGCGATTTGTGTTTATTGTCTTTCAAGGACTCTGTGTATTTTTTGAAAAACACCCCCCTCAATTTGAAAATCAGGCCAAAACATTTCTGGTGGACAATGCGAAATGCTGCACGCCAAGTGCAACACCAATTGAAATAGCAAATTGCCTGAAAGCTACCAAAAAGGGGGTTGCTGATGAGGGGTTTGAAAATGGAAAAGGGGGTTCTGAATTTCCCTGGGGGCAGAGCATTTTCCGAAAATGCGCACAAATGTCGGCACAGTCATAAAGCCAAAAGATGAACAATAAAAACTAACTGTTAACATTTAGTTTTCTCTTGTCTCTCTTTCTGGCATCGCCCACGGCGATAATAGTTAAATTTCCTTGTTTTTCTCACACAAATAAAATTATAAATAAAAAAATAAATAAAAGTCTTCAATTAAAAAACCATCAACATGGTGTTCAATTACAATCAACTATCAGAGTGTAAAGGTAAGTTTGTATTTCTTAATGAGAAAAGGAAATTTTATCTGTTTTTAAGTTTAAGAATTCTTGTGATATTAAATTTATATATGTGAATTTTAATATAAAATAGATTCTTTTGTTAATGGTTTAATATTTTTTACTTAAGACTTTTCATGGTTTTTTGAGCATAACTTGGCTTAAACTCAACCGATTTGAGTCCGGTTTGATTTTTTCTTCTTAGTTTTTGCAGGAGAACATTTCTGCATTCAAAACTAGAAAACTAATTTTTTTGCCATTTTTTTTTTTTAATTTTGACGGTGTAACCCCTTATTATTTGTTGAAAAAATGGGGTAATATTTTTTACTTAAGACTTTTCATGGTTTTTTGATCATAACTTGGCTTAAACTCAACCGATTTGAGTCCGGTTTGGGTTTTTCTTCTTAGTTTTTGCAGGAGAACATTTCTGCATTCAAAACTAGAAATCTAAATTTTTTGATAATTTNTTTTTTTTTTAATTTTGACGGTGTAACCCCTTATTATTTGTTGAAAAAATGGGGTAATATTTTTTACTTAAGACTTTTCATGGTTTTTTGATCATAACTTGGCTTAAACTCAACCGATTTGAGTCCGGTTTGGGTTTTTCTTCTTAGTTTTTGCAGGAGAACATTTCTGCATTCAAAACTAGAAAACTAAATTTTTTGCCATTTTTTTTTTAATTTTGACGGTGTAACCCCTTATTATTTGTTGAAAAAATGGGGTAATATTTTTTACTTAAGACTTTTCATGGTTTTTTGATCATAACTTGGCTTAAACTCAACCGATTTGAGTCCGGTTTGGGTTTTTCTTCTTAGTTTTTGCAGGAGAACATTTCTGCATTCAAAACTAGAAATCTAAATTTTTTGATAATTTTTTTGATGAATGGTTTAATATTTTTTACTTAAGACCTCTTATGGTTTTTTGTCTTCTTTTTCTTATACTTTCTGCAAGGGTACTTAAACTTCGGCATGCCGAAGTTAGCTTCCTTTCTGGTTTTCTTTTATGACTCATTATTTTTATTATTTTTTTATTGAATTACTTTTTTTTATATTTACTTTAAATATTACTTATTAATTTTCTTTTTACATTTTTTATTTATTTGACCTTCTCCCAAAGAGCTTATTCCCCAAACTTATGTACAGATGCACTTGTATCTGCTGCATATTTCCCCAAAAATACATAAAAGACACACAAACTGTTGGTGTAATTGTTGTTGTTGTAATTATCGTTATTGTTGTTGTTTTTTGTCACAGTTTGCTTATCTGTAAAACAACAACAAATGCTGCGCTTTTTGCATTTGGCACATAAAATGACTCTTATTGTTTCCACTTATTGTTGTTGCTGTTCATGTTGCGTTTGCTGTTATTGTTGTCGTTGTTGTTATTGTCATTGTTGGTGTTGTTGTTGTTGTATTTATTGTT